>JAWRVF010001347.1:0-78210 GCA_036785485.1 Physcomitrellopsis africana
TTGGTCTTAAGCGACGTTGAAATGACGATGTCGCACTACAGCTTGGCTAATACCGACTTTTGTTGACGTTAAATGGATTGGAAGAGATAATAACAAATCCTTCACGTCATCCCTTAGACCCCAATAGAATTGGCTCATCAATGCTTCTTCATCCCAATTGATGTCGCATGCCAATTGCCTGAAATTCAATGCATAGACTGATGCAGAGTGAGTCCCTTGTTCTAGTGATCAAATTTTTGTTGTAGCCCACCGAGCCTTGTCATGCTCGCCAAATGCTTCTACAAATGCCTCCAAAAAAGTCTCAAAGTTGTTCAAAATCGGTGATCTTTTTTCAAATAGAGGAGCAAATCACGATAAAGCTTGTCCCGTAAGCAAAGTTCCAACCAATCCAACGCGTGATTCCTCCGTCGGATAACGTTCAGGTTGTAGAGCTGTTATTAACTTGATTTGATTGATAAAACTTCAAAATTTGGAACGTGTGCCATCAAACTTGTCTGGAAGGCTATTACGAGGTTCCTTTCGTTGTAGAAGTAATGGTTCTCGTTGAACCACAAGTAAAACTGCTTCTTCTGGTGCAGAAACTCGAGGCTAATGAAGCCCAGATTGTACTATTTTAGATACTCTATCATTATGAAGTCTTACAAAGACTCCTTCCATCACCGTAGTTCTCTGTGATAACGTAGCAAGAGCATTCATAATGGCATCCATCTTGGACTCCAAACTTTCACTCATATTAATGTCTTGACCTCCAACCATTCTAAGAGAAAGGAAGTAATTATTTCTACAAGGAGGAAATATTGGTTTAGAAGAGGGTACTCCGCAACCTCTAAAATGCCTTAAGACCTTCAAGAAGAGGGATAATCCACTCTCTCCAAGAAGAATAAGATTCCAATATTATGACAAAAAGATATCAGTTTAGAGGAGGGTAATCCGCAACCTCTAAAATACTAGTGTACCTTCAAGAAGAGGGGTAATCCACACTCCAACAAGAAAGAACTAACTCTGATATCCAAGGTGAGAGTAGTCTCGACAAACTGTCACGGATACAGAATATAGACTTGAAGTCTAAACAAGAAGTTCAAGAAGAATTGGCAGGAACTAGATTAATCAGATGAGTACAAAAACAACACCAGAGAGGTGAGCTAGAGCTCCAAGAGATGTGTTGTCGAGACTGAAGAACTCTTCAGCCTCGACTCCAATATATACTCCTACCTAGGAAGCTTCTCAAGGAGCTTCTTCCAACTAGGGAGCTTCTCAAGCAACTTCTACTAATTAGGAAGATATTAGAAGGCTCTGAAAGGTTTTAGAGAGTTCTAAGAAACTTCTAGAATGTTCTAGAAGGTTCTAATAAATATGTCCTTGACACTAAGAAGATATTAGAAGGCTCTGGAAGGTTCTAAAGAGTTCTAAGAAACTTCTAGAATGTTTCCTAGAAGGTTCTAACAAATATGTCCTTGACAGAAGGCTTTGAGAGGGTTTTATATATCCAAGCCCTCAAGCCATTTACCAAAAATTACCACTGCTGATAACTTATAAGTAACAATTAATTTGGAAGTAAGTGGTATAACTTGCATGGCACTTTATCTTATTTTAAATATTTCTAACTACCAACTATTGTTTTTAGCACCACTTATCATTAAGAAGTCAACATGTACCTCCCATGATCTCCAATTAATACTATTTATAGAAAAGACCAATGGTTGATATCCATTTATTACAAGGTGATGATAAATCACCATAGATACTAATCAATAGATGAGTTTTAATTCTTAATAACTTAATTAGCTAAAACTTATGTAAAATAACTTATTAACTTATGAATAGAAATATTAATCTTTAAGAGGAATTTATTAGGGACCAACTTGATTTGTTGTCATAGAAGTAATGATTGAAGAGTAGAATAACTTTTCATCTTCTTTCTTCACCATTACTTATGGCTTCAAGAGCAAAGTAATTTTCCATCTTTTTCCTTCACCATCTCTTGTGGCTTCAAGAGTAGAATAATTTTTCATCTTCTTCTTTTACTATTTTTTGTAGCTTCAATAGTAAAATAACTTTCCATCACTTTTTCACCATATTCCAACTACAATTAACTCCGTATTTTTTAACAACTTCATTTTAAATAAGAAATAATATTTTTTTAGAATTTAATTTTTTTATAATTAGATTCTATTAAAATCAATTTGATCTAACATCTTGGTATATAATTTAGACCAAAAATCTCTATTTTTTCTCAATTAACAAATAAATAATAACATATCTTATCAAAATATCAAAAATTAATTAAATAAAACTTTGAAGTATAATTTAAGGCTCATAGATTTTATTGAAATTTGACTAGGATTTGATTAAAATTTAATTAGAATTTGATCAAGATTTTATTAGGATTTTATTAATTTTTTTATTAATATTTGATTAAAATTTGATTAAAATTTGATTGAAATTTGATTAAGATTTGATTAAAATTTTATTAAAATTTATTTAGGATATTTTTAAGATTTCATTAAAGGTGGATAAGATTTGATCAAGATTTATTGGTGATATCTTTAAGATTTTATTAAGGTTGGTTAAAATTTAATTTGGATTTATTTAAGATTATATTAGAATTTCTTTAGATTTGGTTGGAATTTTATTATAATTTTTTAGGATATTTTTATGATATTTTTATGATTTCTTTATGATTTCTTTAAAAAAGTCTTTAAAATTCTTTAAGATTTTTTTGTAATTTCTTTAGAATTTTTTAAAGATTTCTTTATAATTCTTTTAAGATTTCTTTAACATTACTTTAGAATTTGATTAGGATTGTTAAAGATTCAATTGGGATTTATTTAAGATTTTATTAAGATTATTAGATTTTTGATTAATTAAAAAAATATAAATTTATCTTCCACAACCAAGTATCTGATGCATTCTCAAATAAGACAATATATAATATGACAATACTTTTTGAGTAACTTTCTTATTGCTTTGATGTGAAGAAATTCTAAAAACCTTCTTTTGTAGCTTTCTGAGTTCTTGAGAGACAAGCAACCTAGAAAACCTCCTCTAACAACTTTTTAGAACCTTCTACAATCTTCTAAGATCTTTTTAATTCTTCTAGGACTTTTTAGAAATTTCTAGAATCTTTTCTAGATTAATGTCTATGACATCACTTCTTCATTTAGTTTTGGATTTTCCAAGGAGCAGTAAAACCACAATTGCTCAAAGACATAAATAATCCAAAAAATGCCTCATGATCTGTGTAACATATTCAAGCTATCTTTTATAAGTCAAAAGTCTCATTGGTCCTTATAACCAATAATAATGACTAATATACTTTATTTAAAATCAAACTTGTATTTGCATATCTTGATTGTGAATATATCTTTGAAACATCACTTTTAGACAATCTTTATGAGCATGTTCTTCTTTAATGATAATTACCACTAATTGGCTTCTAGATATTTTTTAACATCTTTATGATTTAGACAATTCTTCTTTTTAAGATCGATGACATGAATTACTTGGTTGAGATGGTCTAATATTTAGGATGTCATTCTCTTAATCATCCATAGTTGAATTACTAAGCTAAAACAAAGGAGCTATATTTTTTCACTAACATAAAAAGAAAGTTGTTCTATTCAAAATCTATCTATTATTATTTTATATTATTCTTGAATTTTTTTAAATTGAAGTTTTATAGTTGAATGTAGCTCCATCAATCTTATAGCAAATTTTTCAATTGTTAGATTATCAAATTTAGGAAGCAATAATATTTTTAATTTTAAATAATATCTATAATTGGAATAAAAAGTTATTTAATGAATAGAAGCATGAGCAATGTTGTTATAAGCAAATGGAATAAGTGACAAATAGAAAGTCCAATAATCTTATTGATAGTTTATAATACACCTTAGATATTGCTTTAGAATGTAATTGATTTGCTCTGTTTGACCATCGATTTATAGATGAAATATTAAAGATAATTTAATATTTATTCAAAATATTTTAAATAATAATTTTTAAAACTTGGATATAAATTGAGGTCCTCGTCTAATACAATATTATTTCACAATACATAATATCAATAGCCATAATTAATGAAGAATTTGATTATTTCTTTATTTATAATTGTCTTCTTATAAAGAATGAAATGATTACAAATATGGTATCATAAGAATTAGATGGTAGAAGATTTGTGATAAAATCCATAAAAATAAAAGATCAAAGTTGCTTTAGAATATTTAATGGTTGAAGAAATCTGTATAGACAATGTCAAGGATTTTTTGATCTAGAACATATAATACAATGAAATAAATATAAATAACTTCAATTTATATCAAAGTTTTAGGCCATAAAAAATCTCAAGAAAGATGTAGGAGTTATCTTATGATGTATAAAGAATAAAATATGCCATTTTAATAGAGTAATCAATGTCCATATCTTAGGCCATGAAAAATTTGAAGAAAGAAGTTCCAATGTGTTATTGAACCCAAAATGTTCAACAATAGGAAAGTCATGACATGCTTGCAAAATACAAAGGTGTGTTGGTCCTTGAGGAATATGTAGACATTCTTTAAAATAAAAGAAATCATCTTTAAATTTAAATTTACTAAAATTATTTTAAATACTATTAGCATATTATTTAATATCATAGACAAGAAGATCTATAGTCAATATTATGTAAACTTAATCAAGAAGTAAAAAATCCACTAGAATTAACATAGTAGTTGCTCAAATATATGATTGCTTTAGTATTAAGAATGTTATTTGTTGTTGGCTATATGCTGCTTTTTTTTTCTTTTAGTACAAGGTATAATCACTCAAATAAAGTATTTGGCAACCTTTATTGTTTTCTTGGTTGATATGTGATGTTGAAATTAAACAAGATAAAGACATATTTTACCAAGTTTGGTGATAATTTAAAATATGAGCTAACATAAAATATTCAAGATTCTTATAATTTGTATATACAATCATTGGATGTAAAACACCTTTAAGCATATGATGCCATTCTTTGAAAGAATCTATAATAACAAAGAATTTTTTATTATAGATTTTATAATTAATCTTGGCAATTGAAAATTTCTTAGGATAAAATTCAATTGGATGAAGTTTCTTATCTTTTTACTTTTATAATAGCATAGCTCCTAATATAAAATCCAAAGCATCAATTTTCATATAAAAATCTTTTATAAAATCTGAATGTCGTAAGATTGGGACTGTAACAAAAATTACTTTAAGATCTCAAAAAACCTTCTTTGCTTAAAGCCTCTATTTCAACTTATTCTTATATGTCAACCAAATAAGTAAAATAGCCACTTGAGCATAGTTCTCAATGAATATCTAATAAAAATTACCAAATCTAAGAAAATATTATACATCTTGTATTTTTTTACAAATTGACTAATCTTTAATAGCTTGAATCTTCTTTAGATCTATTAATAAAGCTTTATTTGATATGATGTATTCAAAAAATTCTACCTTTGGTTGATGGAATATATATTTTTCCAATATGGCATATAAATTCCTATCTCTTAATTTTTGTAGTATCAATCTTATATATTCTTCATATTTTTTAAGACTTTTTGAATAGATTAAAATATCATCAAGATAGCAAACAAATTTATCCAAGAATTTTTAAAAGATATCATTCATCAAGTGTAGGAATATAATTGGTGTATTTGTTAATTCAAAAGGCATGACATTGTACTCAAAATGCCCACATCTTGTCCAAAATATTATCTTCCATTTATCCCTTTTTTTGATGCATACTAAATTATAAGCTCTACAAAGGTCAATCTTTGTATAGATCTTTATTTGATCTAGTTGTTTCAAGAATCTTCATATCAATAGCAATGGATAACAATTTTCTACTATTATCTTGTTTAAATCTTAATAATCAATATATATATATATATATATATATATATGTAAGAATCCATTGGAGGATGTATATATATAAGAATCCTATTGAAGTTATTGATGGACAAGCAATTACATCCTCCAATGTAATTGCTTGTCCATTAATAATCTCAATAGGTACAAGATGAATCTTCTTTACCAATATTATATCATATTTAGTTGCAAAATTTTTATCTAATATTTAAAAAGGCTTTAATAGAAATTTCCTGATTTAAAATTTTATATATATAAGAAGTATAAAATAAAATATAAGATTTGGAGGTAGAAAGAGATCTTTATCTAATAGTTGGAATTTAGTAGTATCTAGCCATATGGTTCCTATTGTGATTAGACATCTTTATTTTTTAGTTTAACCAATTTTGAAATTGATATCATACTTTATGCCTTGAATCTCCAAAACTTATTTGAATAATTTGCCGCTTTGTGATTAGATTTTTTATAATATAAATATAAATTATTTTGCCAACATTTATCTTTTTCAATTTGTATTAGTGGCTTAAATTAAATTGCATCAATCTGCATAGGTTTAGAATCTATTGAATATTTTTCTAATATTCTTAAAGAAATAATAATTGTACTATGATAATTATTATTAAAAACCTAATATTTTTCTTGTTGCAATTCAAATAGGTAATTATTGCAAGTGATAGCTTGAAATATGAATTCTTCTAAATTGTCAACTTAAGACATTGTAGTCAATAAATTTTTTACATCATCTATTAAACCATATCAAAACCAAGTCATAAATACCTTATCATTCTAATCAAGGTCACATATAAGCTATTGAACTTCTCCAACATAAATTATAATTAAACGTGATCTTTGTTGCAAGGTTTGTATCTTCTATTTTATCATCCTTTCTCAATTACTATTTTCAAATTTAATAATAAATCTTTTCATAAAAGTCTCTAGATTATATAATATTAGAAATTTATTTTTTAAAAATAAAATAAATTATAAATAAGTACTTTTCAATAAAAAAAAACACCTACAACAACTTTAGTAAATCCATATAGATAACAAAAAGGATATAAGCATAAATATAGCCATATTTGTTACACAAAGCTTCAAAAATTGGATTTTATTCTATCAAACTTATTTGGCATAGTAATCTTTGGTTCTTTTATAATAGTCCTTGAAACATTTGTAAAGATTATATGTGACATACATCTAATACTTGCTTCTTTCAATTAAATAATATTTTATTGCAAACTATAAATCTCTCATTTAGCTTCTTCAAACATTAAATTAATTTGAGATTCTTTATTTGGATTGCAAAGGAATGCAATCTCGTTTTTTAAACTATTCATAAAAGCTTAAAGATTAATAAAAGTTGCTCCTCTATTTTCTACTTGTGAAAGTGTCACTGCCTATGACTTGATCTACTTTCATATTAGTAAAATAGATAGATAAGATTCCAAGAGAGAAGAAGAAATTGATATATCTTTGAAAAAATTATAACACTACCTATAACTAAAATCAACTTCAAAAAAGAAATGATATTAAATATTATCAATTTAGAAGATAATTTGTAATCTCTAAAATGCTTCAATGCTTTCAAGAAGAAAAATAGTCTACACTCTATAAAGAAGGCAAAGCTCTAAAATTAATGTTAGCAATCTTGACAAACTATTACAAATCAAACCAATGAACTTATGTAAGACTATAACAAGATAATAGGATATGTGAGTCTTGTTATAAATCAATGTAATACAAGAACAAGAACAAGATTAGAAGGTCCAAACTAAACCATAAGATATGCATTGTTGAGATTGAGAAGTCCTTCAACCTCAACACATGTATATAATAAGAATTAGAAAGATTCTAAATAACTATTTATGGAAGGCTTTGCATCCAAGTCATCCTAAGATACTTTTTGAGTATCTTCCTTATTTATTCAATATAAAGAAACCTTGAGAATAATAACTTCTTTATGTATAAATATATTATATAAGTTATTAAGTAATATAATACTTTTATTATTTTTTATTTATATGTAGTATAAAATACTTTTGAATGCATGTGCTTATTTCTACTTTCTAATTATCAAATAAAATCATATAAATTAAGAAAATATATAAAAGTAACAGATTATATGAAATCAACAATTAGAATAGATTCTATTGATAAGAAGATGACTATTCAAACAATTAGAGGCAATGTATTTTTATTATGTCCTCAATATTTTAGATTACAATTGATTATATTAAATAATTCTTAAGTTAATTTTTAATTTATGTAAAATTTATGTTACATAGTTAAAGACATATCATTCCAAAATCTTTAATCTGGTCCACATAATGTATCTATATATTTAAATATATCTCCATATTATATCCCATACAATTCTTATTTATCATTAGAAGATATAAAAAAATCACTCAACAACCAACTTTATAAATTGAGTGGCAACAATATAAATATATATATATTAGAAAAATAGATCTTATTAAATATATATATATATATATATATATATATATATATCTTTGAAGGAAAAATAAAATAAAAAAATAAAATCTTTGACTTTAATTACAATTAGAATAACTATGTAGTAAACAACCACACTTTAAAACAATAGACAATGTAGAAAGAATTTTAATATATCTTATATTATCTATACATAGAATAAATATAGTTTTTATATTTATAAGTCATTCTTTTTGTTATTCAAAGCAAGAAAAAATCAAAATCAAAATCAAAAACAAAAAATAGATAGATATGAGATTGTTAGAATTTTATATACTATGCAATTTCATAAAGATTACATTATACATATATATTATATAATTTCTACAATATATTTTTTATTTTTAAAATTTGTACTAATTAGAATTACAAAAGATGTTGTTACTATAATACAAATATTTTAATTAATACTAATTGAATATACATAGTAGATGTACCATATTAGTAGTTGTATACCAATTACCAACAACATTACAATAATAGATGGTTGTCATAAAAGATTATACATCTGATATATGGACTACAAATTTTTGTAATATTTGGTGGTTTTCTTTTATGTTTTTCTTTTAAATTAAAAATATAAATAAATAAATAAATAAATAAAATACAATACATGTTTGATATTTATTCATTTATTTATTTATTTTGGTTTTGATACTTACTTCTTGAAATAACTTTCATAATTAGATTTTTTTCGCACGTGTTCAAATACTGCAAACTTCACAGAAACAAGACAATTCACTCCCATTTATCACGTACATCAAACAAGAAACACATCCAAATTGTTATTTTTACTACAACTTTTTTTTAATTTTTTTATCAAGAATCTTTGTTTAAAACCACAAATCAAACTATAGTCATAACATCAAAATCTACGATACTCCCTATCATTCAAGTTTTGAATACAGTTATTCAGTTCGTAAGGAAAGACCAAAAAGCCTATTTGAATACACCACACAACATTGTATTTGATCCCACGAGCCTTCGAAAACATGGAACGATTGTTGGCAACCATAGTTTTGTATGTCCACACGCTGCATTGTCTCCGACGCACCCGAACTTTGTTCAAATTTGTAAAGCTCTTCGACGAGCGCGGATTTTCCATTCGGGGTAAACAGGAATCGATTCGTTTGACTGTGGCCAGACGAACGCATACGTCTACCCCGGGGGACGTTGTGGACGGTTGAGCTGCGGGTAAGTGAAGCATCCATTCAGAGTGAATCCATGACGCGATATATGTCACATTTTTGGAATATGAAATATAGGACTTTCGGAGGGTAGGGGAATTTGGGGCGCGTGTTTGCGGTAGCCTGAAGCGAGGATCGATCGAGGTTGCTAAAGGTTTGTCTGCTGGGTCAAAATCGTCGTCGAGCTTGTTTTTCCATTCGCTTCTTTCGTAGCTGTGATAGTGTAAATTGGAGGACGGGATTGGGGTTTGAACGCAGAGGCCCTTGTTTTGCGTAGCTGTCTCCGCCTCGCAATCTCTTGTTGAATTGTCTGCTTGGATGCTTGCCTTTTTCGGATTGAGTGCACTCATCGGGGTGTTGTGTGGTGGGATTGGATTGGTGAGAGTAGAATCTGGAGTGTAGCTATGGTGAAGCTCACCCTTATAGCGAGGGTGACGGATGGCTTGCCGCTTGCAGAGGGGTTGGACGATGGTCGTGAGCAGAAGGACATGGAGTTTTACAAGCAGCAGGCCAAACAATTGTGCAAAGAGCTCTCTCGGCGGCAGCATGAGGCGTCTCGGATGTCTGTTGAGACTGGACCTTACTTTTTCCAGTATCCTTTCGCCCGCGTGTGTGGATATGGTGTTGTTTCTACTTTCATCGCCACTGTCCGTTTCGTACACAGGGTTTTAGCTGGGAATTGTTGCATGCGACTTGGCGAATCCAGCGAGTTTGGGAACAGACGTGTTGATTGGATCGATTTGGTGTTGGGGATTTAACCTAATTAGGGTTATGCTGCGGAGACACTTCTGCTGCCTCGTAACGTGTATGTTGTGCCTCTTGTTCGATACCGGATAGTAGGCACTTAGTTGCGGGTTATTTTATGCTCTTCGAGATATGTGTTCCCTGGTAATTTTCTACTGGTGTGTTCAAGAATCGCCTTAACAGAAGATTCCAGTTACATCATAGAAGGGGGTGTGTGTTACCTTACTCTCTGTGAGCGATCATATCCTAAAAAACTTGCGTATCAGTATCTGGAGGAGCTGCAACGGGAATTTGAAAAGGTGAATCGGTCGCAAATCGAGACTGTCGCTAGGCCTTATGCCTTCATCAAGTTTGGTAAGTTCTCGAGTTCTACTGGACTCCAGCTCTTGCTCAATTATGTCAAGTAAGTTTGTTATGTATTTTGGTCTGGTTCGTCTGATTTTACAGTGTCTATGCTCGTTAAGATCACCTTTTGTAGTTAGACAGCGAGAATTTGGTTTCATCGTACTTCATTTGATGCAAATCTGCAGATACTTTTATTCAAAAGACTAGGAAGCTTTATCAGGATACTCGAACGCAGAGGAATTTGTCTAAGCTCAATGACGATTTGTACGAAGTCACACAAATCATGACGCGCAACATTCAAGAGGTTTTAGGGGTTGGAGATCGACTTGACCGTATGTGTTTATGCCCTGAGTGCTATTGATTAATTGTTTTTGAAATTGTTTTGCATGTCTCGAGGTGTTGTCTTTTCTAACCCCGGGTTCTGCTACTTTTTGTACTGTTTATGCTTGAGGTTTTTAATTGTTCAAATATTATTAGGATAAACGTTAATGAGGATACACATCCACCTCCAGGCTTCAAAAGAATCTTTCTTTCAATTATGCTAGGCGAAATAGCAGATCTGAGTATGCAATCTAGTTAGTTCCCTTGCTCATGTTGTACACAATAGTCAATTGTGAGTAGACTAGAAGCGAGTCTTTGACAGATGTTTTCCAAGCGTGTAGTCTTGCAAGCTCTCAACACAGACATCGAATTTATTTTTAAAGAGGAGCATGAGGATAAGAGGACGACGCACTGCCGCAATATGGCACTGGGCGACCTGAGATGAATTGTACATTGAGGACTGACTGAATTAAAACTGGACGCTTACGTGGGTATGAATTGGCTGTGTGTTCTGTAGAGGTGAGCCAGATGTCGAGCAGACTTGCTTCAGAATCAAAAGTGTACTCAGACAAAGCAAAAGACCTGAACCGGCAGGTTTGTAAAAGATCTCCTTCATGGACACGTGCCGTCGCCCATCACATGTTTTCTATTTTCATCGTCTGTGACGACTCTGATCTTACGCTGCCTTACCCGTTCCTAAAATTTCTGTATCAGATTCAGTCCTCACTGCATTGGCATGCATCACTTTTTTGTTTTTGGAAATTTTTAACTCTAAATTATGATACTCTTCATGGTGAATACTCCATATCTGTATTGCGATTTGCGCAAGCTTCTTTGAACCTAATGATCGGTCACTGAATCATATTCGACATCATCGCAGGCTTTGATAAGGAAATGGGCACCTGTTGGGATTGTAATTGGGGTGGTACTCTTACTTCTCTGGTTCCGCCGGTCATTCTGGAGTTAGCACCGTCACCAAGGTACAGATAGAAACTTCCCTAGAGACATTTCTCAAGGGCTTATAAGTTGCGGCTCCCTAAATTAATTGTTGCTATATAATCTGGTAGAGCATCTTCTCTTCCTCTGTCAATATGATCCTACTCCTTGAATTGCTAACGTAAAGATGTTGGGCTTGAATTTTTTTGTAGTAAAATGTGCCAACTAGGCTGTGATTCGTCTTCAACTCCGTGTGTGCTTGAACAAAATGAGTTCTTGTAAATATCTTAGTGCTCTCTAGATCATAAATTATGCAATTTATCATATTGCAGCAATGAGATACCGAGGTCATAATAATTCGCAATTGTTTAATCCTGTGCAGTTTGAACATATTGCACTTCAGATTCTAGTAGTCGAACAGGAAATGTGATTGTCCTGGTTTTGTGATTTTGGCTATTCTGTTAATGTAGAAACTTGATAATTTACAGCATAGGTAATTTTCAATAGCAACGATTCCAAAGTTGTGAATAATTTGAATGGGAATAACTTGGTATGTCCTTCGTAATCGTGATCTCTAAAGATTGTGGAGACTGCAACGTGATCGCCTTCAATTTTCTGTGAAATTTGCATCAAGGGTGGGCATTTCCACTCAGTGACAAGTTTATACATCATCTTAAGATTATATCTGATAATGTTAGTACAATTTGTTGCAAGTAGATTTGGCATATTGGTAGGAATTTGTAATTTTTTAGAAATACATTTGAAAAATTATTGTTCCGTAGAGTATTGCACTATCAAGCAAGGATATGATTTTTAAAATCTTATTCTAATTGTTTTATTTGTTGAATATGAAATAATATATTGAAATATTATCTTAGAAGTTTTTTTGAATAAAAATATATTAAGAACAATACACAGTAATATACTGTACATATAACAATTAAATTATCAATAGAAAGACTCCTAATTATTGGAAACCGTAGTCAATATCATTGAATACATCTATTTTAAAGAAAAATGTTGGTGAAATTCCATCAAAATATACTCAACTACTTATATGGTTGATATCTATAAGATGGTAACCATCGCCGAACTTTATTATGTTTGAAGGCGAAATGGACACGATCACAAGTGCGAGACGCCCTTACCACCGTCCTCTTCGCTTCACGTCGTCATGTTCTACTGCTCGTGTTGTCTCTGTGTCATGGATGACTGTTGCATTGCAGGGGCATTTTTGATGCCTGTGAAGAGCGGGATAATTGCTGCGCAGAATGAGTTTTGCCCTAACTGAGACAGCAGGCAGTCCTGGTGCATTGCCTGATTCTCGGCTTCTTCAACACCTGGTGCGCTGGATGAATTAGGATAAATGAGCGAGGTTGAAGTAGATGAATATTAGTCTCCTGTCGACTGAAGCGATAACGGAAGCGCATCGAAGCCCTTCGGTTTCCTGCATCCAGGTGAAGCGAGACCCCACAACCCATTCTCCGAACAATATCCTTGTTCGGGAATTCATGTGAAGCTACAGAAACCAATCAAAAGTGTAAAGTGAGAGATTCGTCGATCGCAATGTCGAAGAATTGAGCGTATATGATTTGGATTTTACGTCAGAATTCGGTGTCGAAGATGATTAGAAGTTGTGAAGATGGCAGGATTGCAATGCTTGCACACTGCGGAAGGAATTAATCGTAATCTTTGAGACAGTCTTCAATGCCTGCTTGATTTCTTTCAATTTTAGAGGTTAGATGCGGGTGCTGTGAAGGTGGAGGGGTTTTTGTGTAAGTTGGATATGGCGTGCGTCCGAGGTTTGCTAGAATGGATTCCGGCATGCGAGTGTGATGGAAACCTGACTGCGGTAAAATCAGTTGAGGTTGGAGCCAATTCCGCACATTCGCTACGTTGTTTGAGTTTTGTAAGCCAATCGCGCGTTTGTGATTCTCGGCATCGGCGATGTTTGTCTTTAAGGGCGAGGAGCATGTGGGAGGGTGAAAAGAGAGCTCACGGGGACAATGTGGTCATGCGGCAATGGTGCTCAGGGATGAGGAATGTCGCTTGCCAAGTAGATTCGTCGTCCACGGAGACTGCAACAGGTAGTGAGCTAGACCTGGAATTTTACGGAGTTAGAAAAAAAGTAGAGGAGCTGGTTCGACGCGTAGGCGAGGTCCTGGCCTCGTCTGACATAGCCGAGAAAAAGGCCAGGTTAGCGGACCTTGAGCTGCAAGCCGCGCAAGATACGTTGTGGGATGATCCTGATGCAGCGCAGAGGACTCTGTCTGACCTAGCGGAAGTGAAAGAGAATTTGGATTTGTTGCAGCAATTCGAAAATATGGTGGAGGAGGCGCAATTGATAATAGAATTGCTGGAGGAGAAGGAAGGCCCAGATGGTGGATTGGTGCAGGAAGCTTCGGAAACTGTGTCATGGCTTAGTAATGCCTTGGACAAATTTGAGCTGGCGAAGCTTTTGTCGGGGCCGTATGATCGAAGAGGCGCGAGGGTAACTATATCCGCAGGAGCTGGGGGCACGGATGCTCAGGATTGGGCCGAGATGTTGTTACGGATGTACTCGCGGTGGGCCGAACAGCAGGGTTACACTGTGAAGGTGATGGAGAAATCTCCTGGGGAAGAGGCTGGCATCAAGTCGGTGACGTTTGAAGTAGATGGGCGATTCGCATATGGTTACCTTGCCAGCGAAAAAGGCACTCATCGACTTGTAAGGCAATCACCATTTAATGCTAAGGGACTGCGACAGACGAGCTTCGCAGGAGTAGAGGTGATGCCAATCTTCGAAGAGGAGTCGTTGGATGTAGAAATTCCGGAAACAGACCTGGAAATCACTACAACCAGAGCCGGAGGCAAAGGTGGCCAAAACGTAAACAAGGTAGAAACGGCTGTGCGCATTGTTCATATTCCGACGGGGATTGCTGTTCGCTGCACCGAGGAGCGATCACAGCTTGCGAACAAGATCAAAGGTATCAGATTACTGAAGGCCAAACTTCTTGTGATTGCTCTTGAGCAAAGGGCGTCGGATTTGAAGGAAATTCGAGGGGATGTGGTGAAAGCCGAATGGGGTCAACAAATTAGAAACTATGTGTTCCATCCTTATAAGCTCGTGAAGGATGTCCGAACTGCTGCCGAAACGTCAGACGTAGCAGGTGTCATGGACGGTGAGTTAGGCTCTTTCATCACCGCTTTTTTGCGTTGGAAGACCTCGAGTGAATCTGGTTCAGCTCCGAGCTAGTCCATTCTAGCACCACAATTTTGACCTAAATTGTGTATTCTGGAGTTTGAGTGAAATTTTGCACTCCAGAGCGGTAGAGAATTAGGTAGGGATTTGTCGAGACATTCCCAGGCATGATCTCCTCGCTTCAATGCGTATTATTAGAAGGCAAATTTTTCAGTTGTACATGCATGTTTGGAGCTCTAGCTTGGACATGCTTTGTGTTCATATAGCAGTGGACCCAGCTCAAGAAGTAATTGGAGGAACCATTTGTGTAAAATCTGAAATTCGTTTTTGGATGGAGCTGAAAACCGGAACGATTCCTGCAGCGCACAGCCATTACACTGGTTGGTTTGAGCTTTCGTGACATGCTTTTGCTATTCGTGGGTGAAGGCATGCAATGATTCCTGGCGGAGAGGTGAAGAGAGGTCCCGAGTGAAATCTCTAAGCTGAATCTTGAAACCTTCTGAGGTTAAGCTCCCTGCACATGATGCTTGCATGTCGAGATTCTCGAATTTGTCATCTGGATGGCGTTCTAGCACCTACATAAACCGCAGGTGCACCTGCAATTCTTTGCTTTAGTAAAGTAGTCTTTCTCTCTGCTAGGTTGTTGTTCCCTTGTGGTAGGTGTGGTGATGAGGACGTCCAGCCCTTGTGACCCTGGACAGAATACTGGTCAAGCTCGTACCGAGGTAAGATATCTTATAGAAGGACATTCTAGTATTCTATGGAAGTTCATCAATTTCAAGGGTTCAGGCAGGTCCATAACCCTGTGGTGTGCCTTGTTAACTCACGGGACCACGGGTGATGACCACAGGTGAAGACACTTCGACTCCAAAAGCAAAAGAGCAATACAGAAAGACAGGCAATGGAGTCATTGTCTCATTTATCCTAAACACCATATCTTAAAACACCGAACCAAAAACCCTTAGACATAGACTTTATTTGTTCTGAGCAGCACTTGTTCACACCCACAACGCGACCAGATGTTTAAGAATTAAGCATGGAGTTGGACCTGCGCGAAAATTAAAACCTTATCTGCACCATTACTAAACCCGGAAGCTTATCAGCGGTAGGTGGCACCTGAAGCCTCTTATGTGCAACCACGTCGCAGAGAGAATTATCTGAAGCCCATTAGAACAACGCAGCCTTCCGATAGCTATTGAATGATCTAGAGATGGTAAATTTTGGACCTCGAAATGGAAGGGCTCAAATAGCGTCAAATCTCTCATCACATATACTGTGGTGGGGTCATGCCATGGGTCGCAGGACGCCTCGTGTCCTCACAATCTTTATGCTACCCTTGTTAGCTGGTCCATGAGCTTTCTAGACGATCGTTAAGCGCACAGTAGGCTGTAGGGTGGAGAATGATGACGAATTTTTTTCCCTTTCTGATGAAAATGCGCGATGAGTGATTTAATTGGATGGTTGGATTGTTCCGTCTTTTCTTTTGGGAGTCAGTTGCTCTGTTCCCTCTTTCTCTCAAAGCTTTAGAGCTTCGCCATCCCATCTTAAGCTGTGTTTCAGCTTTCGGTATGTTTTCGAGCTGCATTTTCGTTGTTCGCCATACAGGGTTGTCTGTATCACTTTTTCGGGTGTGTTTTGGCGATACGAGGTTGTGTTCGTCCGGTCGTGAAGCTGTAGGAGGCCTTTCTTGGTAATTGGTGGCGCATGTGCGAAGACGGACTTATGAAAGAGCTAGTCCAGGATAACTTAGCTCCTCCGGGTCTGCTTGGCAACAATGCGGAGGCGGGGTTCGAGCATGACGGAATTCTGATTTGCAAGGAAATGTATTCATAAACCAGGAAAACCGTGGTCAGTTTCGGGAACCTCCGGGTTCTTGAGGTATGTAGAGTAGGCGTACTATTTGAGACGTCGAAGTCGTCTTCCAGCTTGCCTCATATATCTGCAGATGTAGATGAAGTCAAGGGAAATCATTTTGCCATGGCCAAAAGCCAGAAACGCCGAAATTGGGCGACCAAGCTTGTTCCAGTGCAAAGCTGGCCAGTTCTCTCCTCTAAACCTGAATGGTTAGCACAGAATATAGAGGGTGCAGATCTTGGAGTAAGGAAGAGGAAGCCCGAGGTTGTGAAGCGTCGAGGGCAGAGTGGCGTCAGAATTGGGAATGCAAGAGTTTCCTTTCCAGTTAAATTTGGAATTGGGTTGGGTGTGGGCGGCATAGATTCTGGTGGGGTCGTGCTTCGTCTTGCCCGTGTTGAAGGAGGCTTCGGCGTGCAGAATGATTATGATTTTGACAACATTGTCAGGTACCAACTCCAAGTCTGACATTTTTTCTCAGCCACAAATCTCGAGTTTCTCTCTGGACCCTTGCCAAGTTCTGAACCTGAATGTGGAGAAATCATCATCTTTATAAGAGTCTCTAACTAGTGAATAAATTAGATTAGTCTTTCATTTGAGAGCAGCATGATATACAGGAGAGAAATCTTGAGAGAAGTGTAGGCCAATATAGACTTTAGTTTCGTTAAATTTAGTGACCAAGCAAGCAATCTTACAGGTAATTGCAAGAAGGCTTTCGTTGTCTACAGAGATTTTTTTCAGATGCAATCCGAAGATTGAGTGTTAAGCACAGTCATGAAAACAATTTTGGATTCCAGCGATCGAAGTTTAATCCAGTTTTCAGAACTCGATTGAAATGTAAATTTACTTTGTCATGTGCTCGCATTCTTACTTCAGCTCGGGGATGAGACGAAGGAGTGGCATGAAATTGGATTCTGCGGGTAACGTTCTGAATGCTACCAGCGTCCTCCTTCTTTCGCAGGTGGGGCTAATAGTCTTATTGCTTGAAATTCTTGAAATCTAGATGGAACTGCGTAGAGGATTTATCTAACTCACACATATATATTTTACTTTTAACTGGCAAGGATAGGGTGACTTAATATCCTCCGCTGGAGGCTTTAATATCATTCTATTTACAACTCGTACTTATTTATACCTCATTTCTAACTCCTGTGACGAATGTAGGCATTTTGCGGCCCAGCTGCAACGGTTGCAATGAGTTGCCTGGCTGTGGCGGGCTTCATTCAAGCTCTTGCGCCACATGTCATGAGATTTTTCGCTCTCCAATATCCATCAAGTTCAATGATAATGATACAAGAATCTATTCCATCTTCAGTGGAGGAATTCTCAGCAGCTTCTTTATTGCTATCCATCGGGATACCTCTACTGAAGTCGCAAAACCGACAGCTTTTTGTAAGATTCAGTTTCTGAGACTGAAGATGCTTTCTTGTAAATTATTTTATAAGCTGCATTTGATATTTTTCATAGAATATTTGTGAATGTGTTGGCTATGTCCTTGGTTTTGCACATGTACTCAGTCATCAGATCATTTAAGCATTGCAGTAAACTGGAAAACTCTGGGATTAACAATTGCTACATAAGAGACTTGGTCGATAATATTCTGATGAAATTACCAAAGTAATAAGTACGAAAAGCGCACTAGCTGCTTACATACCGCTGAACATGCATACCGTTTGAATATGCTCAGGAAACACTTCGGTGTGTAGGAGCGGCTATACCTGTTGGAATAGGCTATGCCATAACCACTAACCAAGTTAAAAAGCTGCCAAAGGGAGGATTCAGAGAAGGAGAAGTGATGTGGCGCCAGCGTCATCGATGGGCTGCACGACGTCTGTGTGGTCTAATGACCGAGTTTCGAGAGTAAAGTTCTATAATCCTTGATCACTATTACCTTGAAACTTTTTAGATATACTTAACGGGTCAATTTATTAACGTTTACAACACCAAGACGCGAGACTTCTGTTGAGGACCTAATTCTTTTTTAGTGGTCGTGCATGTGGGTGTGTGTGTGTGTGTGTGAGAGGAATAAATGAAGGGTGATGTCCTGTTTGACAATTTGACCTTGCTTTATTATTCATTGTTTAAACCTGTATGGAATCGATTTCTTCTTGTGTAGGCCATCTTCGCTTGGTTGGTTAGTCGATTTCATTGAGAAATCAACTACTATTCCAGGAACAAGAGGATTCATGTCAAGATCATCTTTACCGGATGCTAATCAACAAAGTCTACTCATTATGTCAACCCCTTTGCCTCTCTGCTTTAAATCGAGAGAGACCTGCTCACATCAGATGGAAGCTGTAAAGGAGATTATTGTCTCTACTCCACCCGATATTGTGAAGAAGGCAAGACCTCTATTTTAATACATGAGAAGTTATCATCTGCAATTGGAGGCCCTTAGGTTAACTTGTCCTTTGTGCTTCAAAAATGCTTTTTATGTCCAATTTCCATGAGTTTACTATGAAGGCAACAACCAAATTTGACGTCTCGGGCATGTGTACAGGATCCAAATGATGATCTGGCAATTATGGATTCTTACAACTACAATGGCAATATTGAACACATTGTCGGTTCACTTCCAACAAATGACTGGGAAGTGGTGGAAAGTACTGGAACAAATGACTTTTTAAATGAGCTTAATGAAGTCCACTTTGGCTGGAGAGGCTTCAAACAGAAGTGGTCTTTATTTTCCAGAGCTTGCTGGCTTGCTGTAATTTTTATCCCTTTTATGGTGATCGCTTTTCTATTGTACTTTGTATCGACGTTATTATCTGCAACTTGGGCGGAGTATCTTCAGTGCATGGTGTGGGTGATGCTTCGATATTGCTTGGAGCGAGGAGGAGCTGCGTTTATTAAGTGGGGTCAGGTATCTATCTTCATCTATACTTGAGCCTTCGAAAGCCTCTGTTTTACCAAAAAAATTGTGTTTTATAACGAATCGTGACATTTATTGACGAGTGGGCTTGATTTCTTATTATGCAGTGGTCTTCGACAAGAGAGGATCTTTTCCCTGAAAGCTTGTGTCGGATCTTAGGCCGCCTTCACGATCAAGCTCCAACTCACAGTTATAAGCAAACTCGCCTTGCTATCTTGAAGCATTTGAAGCGTCCCATTGAAGATATTTTTGATTTTTTTCCGCCAAAACCATGTGCTTCTGGTAGTATAGCGCAGGTAAGATAATTAATGTCTGCATCTCATGATAATTTTCCGGGGCATATTCCATGCCGTGACATGGTGAATCTTGGCCTGTAGCAAGGACAAATTTTGTTCAAGTTTATTTTGTATGTTTGTGACTTGAACATATTCTTGTTCCCCCTGGTTGCCATAATATAAACCTATTTATCATCGCAGGAATCGGATCACGTAGGCGTGAAGGTAACTTTGCTTTAGTCGGTTTTGAGCACGTCTCATGTAATCAGTCCAGCAGCTGGACATTGAGATGACTAATAAATTCTTTCTTGGCCCATCAGGTTTACAAAGCAAGGATGAAGGATCGGGGCGATGGCACGCCCTTAAATGTAGCAGTGAAGGTGCGTGGTCTACTTGGTGACAAACCTTTTGAGTAATATTTCTTTTTCCTCTTAACTACCCTTTTTAGTCGTTACATGTAATGATTTACTGCGCTCGTGGTCGGTATTTTCCCTCAGCTACAAACCTTTTAGTTACAGTTGGATGAGTAGTTCCAGGGAGGATGCAAAGGAGGTTTTCTTCCCACTAAGTATCATGGTTGATATGACCACCCAGGTGCGACACCCTTCTGTTGCATTGAGGATTTTCCAAGATTTCCAAATAATGTCTAAAGTTGCGGACGTTGTGCAAGGGCTTCCTGCTCTTCGATGGCTGAACTTAAGACAGAGCATAGATCAATTCTCTCATACGATGACATCCCAGGTCAGTAATTACAAAATCTATTAAGTGCATAACAAATCAATTTTGAGTTTCCTAATCTCAAACCTAGTTTTTGTGTTTTCAAACCCACTAAACTCCTCATCGAATTAGCAGATCAGAGAACACCAGTTCTGGCTGTCACTCGACTATCCTCGACAATTTCACACCCTACTGAATTGAGATGGTAGAAGTCCTACTGTGCGCTGTGCGCTAAATATACAGATTTTATTCTTCGTGATATAAAATTTGGGAGGGGGATGTCAATGCTGTGATTGGCTCATGCAGGCAGATCTGCGGGTGGAGGCCATAAATTTACAAAGATTCTACAATAATTTCCAAGGATTACATCAAACAGTAGTATGGCCGAAGCTCATACCTGATCTTGTGAGTTACTATGTCTTCGAAACTTGCTTCTATTGGTTTAATTGTTTCGGCATTTTTTTACTATAAATCTCTTCTATTGTTGCCAGGAAGTGAACGTGTTAAAATCAATGTCGTTGTGCAGGTTTCTGAAGGCGTAATTGTGGAAACTTTCGAGAGAGGAAGTGCATTACATGAATTTCTACGAAAAAGATCGTCACTTAACACACAGGTTAGTGTAGAAGCGGCTGGACCAATCTAGAAAGTGTTGTTCGCAGGTTTTTGTGCGTTCGAAAAATTACTCACTGAGCTTATCGTGGTCTGTGGGCATACAACAGATTGCTGCAGTTGGCGTGGATGCATACCTCAAGATGATTCTCACTGATAACTTCGTGCATACAGATTTGCATCCTGGCAATATACTCGCAAGGATGGCAGGTACGAACTGATGTTCTTAGATACGTTATCTCAAAAGAGTTCAGCTTCGTGATAATCTTGAGAGCTATCATACATATCCGTGATAAACCATTCTCTATCTACTCTACAATCTGTCCAGGAAATCGAACATGAGTGATGTTTTCAAGTGTACTTATCCGTAGAACCAAGTGATTTAAAAATATTTTTTTGCTTATGTATCAGCAAATTTGAATATGTACAGTTGTATATATAAAATAGTATCCAGTTTAGGACATAGAGAAAAGTTAAATCCTTTTGTATAACTTTCTTATTGGCATAGACGGAATAGGATGCAAGACCATCAAATTACCATAAACCAGGTCTACCTAAGAGGATAACACAGGAAGCACTAATTTGTGCATGACGTGTATACTGCACCCCAGAAAATGACAAAGGAGAGTGCATAGATCAGTTGCAGTTGGTGCTGCTTGATTTCGGCCTAGCCGAGGAGTTACCACCTCGAGTGCGATACCACTTCCTTTCCTTTATCATGAACATTGGTGCAGCTGATGGAGAGCGTGCGGTGAGTGGAGTTATTACTAAACTAGTTGCAGTATTCATTCCAGACTCTAATCTCTTAATTTTGTGAGGATTTCTGTTGTTTTTCTCTGGTCATGCACACATAGACCCTATGCGACCATTTGTTAATTTCAACTTCTTGAAGTTCATGTATTTTGATAGTCGCATGGTTTGCGTTTTGACTTGCAGGCACAACATCTACTGAATTTTTCCTGGCCAAATCCGCAACGATGTCCTAAGCCCGAGCTTCTTGTTGCTGATATGAAAGAGCTATTTAGACGTGAATGTGACTTGAGAGTTCGACCCATAGACCTCAACTACGTTTTGAAACAGGTATTCTTTTCTTCAGTCATTAGTATGAAGATCATGATGTAGCTTTGCCTTCTTCATCCTTGCACACACGGAATTCTTTGTAAAATAGCCTTAATATGTGACCTCTGACATAACTTTCTGTGGTAATACGATGTATGTTTCAGGTGCTACAACTTTGTCGAAAGCATGAAGTTACAATAGATAGCTCGTATGCATCCCTTGTTGTTGCTGTCTGTGTGCTGGTTGGATTTGCTCGAAGCTTGGATCCAGAGCTGTCCATCATGGATGCGGCGGTACCTTGCCTGTTCTTATACAATCTCATCGGTCGGATTCCTGGTGGAATTTACGGATAATTCGCAGCACGACCACGCCTCAACTATAATCATCACTTCAAATCTGCAGTTTCACGAGTGAATGCGAAACTGCCGGCTGGCAGCTTAGTCGAATATGCCAAATTACTTGAACAGGTCCAGATAGCACAAGATATTTCGACATCAGAGGGATCAGACTTCGCCCCGATTTGAGTGTAATCTCATTTCGTGACTTCATTTTCGTGGCTCGGCTGTAAGCGGACCATGTAGAATCACAGGTGTGGACCTTTCCATCTCTGTAAGCGTAGAGAGTATTTGTTACATCTGCTAAATCCAAGTCCTCGATCAAGCACATGTGCATGATATGTGGTAAATTTGTCGACTACAATTGTGACTTGATTTTGGATATCTAAAATCACAGCTGGGTGTAAATTATTCTCGAGTCAGCGAGGAGAGCTGCCTTTGTTTCTTGGAGGAATTTTCCTTTATCATGTGCAGTGACATATGTATGCCTTCGCTCAACAGCTGCACCCAAGAACAATTTTCCTTCTACGCGAATGCAATATTTCTATCTACAACTAGTGTGTGTCACAATGATACGCACAATCATATTGGATGTAGTATAATTCATGACAACTAGAGTTGAATAGTACATACAATTAAGAAGTATAAATGTTCCACTAATAAGATCATCGAGGTTCAATGTTCAGGATTGCCAATAATTGTACTGATATAAAACTGGATACTAGCTTTGTCTGTATGTGTAGCGGATTATCATAGGACTATCATTCAACGTGTAGACCTTAGCCATTTTAGAATGTTTTTGCAATTGAATAAATTACAAGATGAAACTAATAGTAAAAAATCTTAATTTCCTTGAGCCAGTTCTATTGAATCCTTTAAAGAAAATTGTGATATCATTTTTACATCTTACAAAACCTAGCAGAAAAATATGAACTTGTTGAGGAACGTAAGATTATTGTGAAGACAAGATTTGTTACTTAGCAAACCTTGAGAATGATTTTTCAACACAATTCTTGGATTGCTCAATTATAGTTTCAATCTTGAATAACTCAAACCCCATAATAATTTACGAGGGTACTACACAGAGATAGTGGTCCTAGGGTTTTCAATACTACTTGCTCTCTAGGTTAATAATTTTCAATTCTTTTTTCAAGTCTGTTTTAGCATGTCAAAAGTTGGAAAAGACGCAAAAAAGCACTTTATCTTAGAATATTGATTTTCTTAATCCTAAATAGAATTTTTGCGAATTCAGTGACTAAAAAAGTATTTCAAATACTAAAATTAGTAATACGCAGTATAGAGTTGTGGCAGCAGCCAAGAAATCATGGGCCCCCAGTAATTTCATGTTTGTGTTTATTCGTTTAGCAGGGAGATTCCCAAGATCCAAAATTAGACTCCCTTTGCCAATCCCATAAACAAAAACATGAATTTACTAGCGGCCCATAATTACTTGGCTGCTACATAAATCTAACCCCTAATATCTTCGCTGTGGAAGTTTCCCTCAAATAAACTTAATTTCTTTTAAAAAATATAGACTCATTTCATGTAAGATTGATTGCTTCACAACTACTGTGGCCCATTCAGGCAAGAACACTTGTCAAAAATAGTAACAATTAACAACCAAATTTTTTGAGATTAAGGCCGTATGTGTTGGGAGTAATACATTTTTAAAAAAATTAATAGAAATTAAATTAGGTATTATATATATGTGAATGTATGTATGCATATGTGAGTGTCAAAAAATGCCCCTACATTACAGTATCAGCTACTTTGATTCTGTTAATTGCTTTCATCTTCACCTCAGCTGCTTTTATCGTTCCCTATGAAATGCACACCTCATTAGCGCCACTATTCTTCTTCCACCTAGCTTCGAAGTCGCTTTTGCAGGAGTGGTTGAAACGTACCTGGGGACTCATTTTGATTAAGCCAAACAGTGCATTCAACAACCAGCAATGATACTTTCAAAAAATATGGGTACAGTAACATACTTAAAAAGAAGACTTCAGACAAAAAATTGTCAGATTTAAATGATTGCAAATTGCCACTAGTAAAATTTATTGCAACTATGAAGAGTACAGGAGAGCACAACCTACACAAAATTGTACAGAATCCTGAACAAAATAAAGCCTTTCATCTGCAAACAAAACCAAGTGCGGAGATTGGTGTGGTAACCCCATATACGAAATGCAAAATACTACCTGTGTTTTAAGAAGAATAAACATGTGAAACCAATACAATGCATGCTTAGAATGAAGTACTACTGGAACCTTAACCTTCACATAAGTCTACAAAATAGTGTACAAGGGCTCATTCGCCGTGCTTCATCCTCTCAATGTGGCACAGTTGCCGGAGTTTTGTGGGGACATACCAGATGCGAAGCTTCTCATTCCGGTTAAAGAGGTCATCTATGTCCCACTCATTCTGCCTTGCTAATGTAACTAAAGGGAAATAGCACGCCTGACACCACGCACCTACATTTTCTCCCCGTTCTTTGAACTCTTTCCTAAGATTATTTGATGTCTCCACGTCCAAACAGTGCAATGCATAGCAGTGCACATAGTCCCTCATTTTCGGCTTGTTGATGTAGCCAGCCCCAGTGAGTTTGGCGTGACGAAAAACCTCATTGGTGACCTACATTATAACTCACATACATGATCATTGCAGCGTGATTTCCAGATATTCACACCGACATTTCAACAGATGAAGAAGTCATAAATGCGACCGCAGTTGGCAAAAGCTACTCACAACTCACAAAAAAACAAAAAAAAAAAAAAAAAAAGAAAAAAAAAAAAGAAGAACTTGAAGTGTAGTTCAGCCACCATTCCATCTTGTTAAGCTAAAACATGTACAGATGGGTTTAAGTTCGATAAAATTATCCATGGTACATACCTTGCTTGGACACTTTTCCCCTTTCTCTTTAGAAATGTGCTGCACCTCTTCCAAAAATTTTCCGCATAGTTCATATAAATCAAACAGATAATCCAAACCGTTTTTCTTCCCTTTGGCAGGTTCCCCAGGCTCTGTGACAATGAAAGGATATTCACGAGGCCTCTCCTCTCCGTCATCTCCGACTTCCTTTGACCGCCTTTTCCTTTGTCTTCTTTTAGCAACCTTTTTCCCCTCACTGTCACTATCTGGATCAGTCAGACCCAGTAGTCCCAAAGCCTCCAAAGAACCATTGCCTGCATTTCATAAGGTGTATAATGATTAAGCCACTTGTAAAGAGTCCACAGCACATTTAAGGTCTGCAAGTCACGTAATTATCTGGGAGTTGCCTTCAAGCTTAACTTACATAAAAGTGACCAGATAAACCACAGAAAACAACGTACTTACCATCCTTCAAAAGTAAACCATCAGATGGTTCCTCTAGCCTGCGTTTCTTTTCATTGCTTCGGGCAGCCATATCCATCCGCTGCTGTTCCATCTCCTCCACAACCAATCTTCGTTTGGCCCTAACAGCTGCCTTAATACCAAACTGTTCACCCATCAAAAGATCCAAGTGATATTCCTCGATCATAGATTTGATTACAAAGTCAACTTCTTCGTCTTTCATGTTGATCAGCGTGCTCAAGGTGAAACCCATCTGTCCCATGACTGTAACAGTTGACGGTTGAACCCCAAAGTCCTTGAATAGCTCCTTCAACCTTCGGCTTTCCCTGCCGGCCAGCGCTGCTCCATCGGGCCTCTTATAAAGCAGGGCTGTCGGCTCAGCCTGGACTATATCAAACTGGGCCTGCTAAACCAAATGTCATGCCACAAATTGCAATCACTTGATGAGATACACTTTTAGTGTTACCAAAGGCATGACTCGATGCAAGTAGAACACACCATATCAAAACTACCTATACTGCTAAACATATGTAAAGAGAAGAATGTCCCGAGATCATTAAACTCCAGTAGACACGAAATTTGTCCACTTGATCAGCACTGAATCTTCCTCAGAATAGCTAAAGTATCTTCAGAAACTTTTTTAAGTCTTCGTCAAGACTTGGTAAGACAGAAAGCAAGACAACTTGTTGAAAAGAGCAGCCCAATATCAGCAGCCTGAACCTGTAGCTACTGTTGTATTCTCAGATTCTGAGAAAATCTATTCCAGTCTCGTTACAATAAAAGTATCACTGTTCAGTATACAAGCCCAAACCGTACCCTGATCAAATGTGCTCCTAAAAGCCTACTTCTGTGAGTTATTTGTCATTCTGCCTTTAATCTACAAAGTCACTGACGAGTGGGTAGAAGTTTCTTTCACCGCATTTTCGTTCCAAATCCCACGAGAGCTCTATACACCTGAAAAAAAAAAGGGCCTGGCGAAAGAATTTCACTTGTAGAGAACACAAATTCCTCGAAAACCCTGACCAACGGCAGTAAGCAGAGGCTTACGTCTTAACTTTGTGAAAAATAATAATAGCAATAATTGCGAAAACAATACCCAGCACCGAATAACCAAAAATTGCAAACAAGTTGTTTCCAATAGCACCAAACTCTCCGCAACCTCAAAGGACTCTTTCGCCTTCGATCGTCCAACTCAAAGTATATCCACAATAAAACTGCCATAAAAATTACTGGAGGTGCATGACGACAATAAACAGGCTCTAGCGCCGAGTCCATTATACCTCCAATATGATATCCTGTAAACCCTCTCCGTACTGCCCTAAGCAACATAGCGACAGCTAAATTGCTACCTCACCACCCGATACAAGAACCGGGAGCCCAGATTGTTACCATGTTGTGCACAGGGCAGTCGTCCACCATTCAAACCCCACGGAAATAGTCCAGCCCAATGCAAAAGCAGGTCGCTCCTCCTTCCGCTACCACAAGCCGAATTACACCACATCACCCAATGTCCATCAACAGCCAATGCAACATGCCACCTGTCGCTGAACGCAACAACCGATTCTAAGCAATCCTCTACCATAACCTAACCCTAAACATCAATCGCACACGAATCGCTTCCTGAAGCCTGACCCCGTTCCGCGCCCCGGCACTTGCAATGCCCACGATTGCCCACATGGTGACAGAATTGACAGCCCAGCTGCGAGTCCGTTTAGAAGGAACCCGAAACGGAATTCGAGCAAGACGACGATGTGAGTTGCAGCTGGAATGCAGACGAGCAATGTGGTACAAAGATGCTTTGAAGAAGATTGCACATTACAAGAGGAAGTCCGCGAGAGAGCGCCCGCGAGAGAGAGAGACCCAGAGCCAGAGCAGTCAGCGTGGAATGCTGGGGAGCTTCTTCGCCTCCTCGGAACGGACGCCGCGGTCTTGGGCTCCCGTTCCGCCCCCCTGGAGAACACTTCCGCACGGCAACCACCCCCCCCCCTCGGAGTATGTACCGCTGCTGGGCCTCCATGTTTATGCTCCCGGATATCAATGGGAGTCGGTCATCGTGGTCGCATTAACTCACTTGCTGGGCCTCGATGTGGATGCCCCCCGGGTATCAGTAGAAGTTGGTCGTCCTGGTCGCCCACCCTCACTTGATCGGGTGGAGCATGTTAATTTATTGGTATTGTGATAAAACTTGATGTTTACCTTAAATAAATAAAAGAAATATTTTAATAAAATATTTACATTTTAAAATATGTTACTATTATTATTTTTTGTCTTGCATAAAAATCCTTGATATTTAGAACTATTTAATTTGTACATATAATTTTTGTTTAATATTTTTAATCAATTGTGTGTTTAAGTAATACTATTAATCAATTTGGCTTACATTATTCTAGTGAATTATTGATTTACATGAATTTAGAAAAAATATTGCAGATTTTATTTATTTAATATAATTTTAAAACTTAACTTTTATTATTATTTAAAATATTAAATAAAATATAGATATAATAAAAATTATATTCAAATCATCTTTACCAATTTATAAATTTAAAAAATTGTAATTACTTATGAAACTAAATAGGTTATTATGATACAAAGTCTATTTGGTTTAATAGTTATATATGTTTTATTATATATTTTTTATTTTCATTATTTTGAGTTATAAGTATAAAATCAAACATATATAATAAAGAACCTAGTTATTAACATTGATATGTTTATCAAAAGAAAATAGAAATACTAATACAATAAAGAAAGATTATAATAATTATTCAATTATTATTATTATTGTTATTTGTTGCTTATTTTTTAAAGATAATTAAATACCAACATCAAAAATTACAAAGTATGCATTTGAAATATATATTTTTATATCATATTTTTCAAATAAAATTGAATTAAATAAGATATTAAGAATCTAAATATATAGAAAATTTTAAAATCTAATTCATATGTCTATATATATATATATATATATATATAAGATTAAATTAATAATAAAAAGTCTATTATAACACATGACTTGTTTATCATTATATCTAAGTTTTTTTACTCTAATTTAACAAACTTATTAATGTTCACAAAGTATTTGAACTTTTATAATTTTTTTCATGTAATGCTAAAAAACTACTATTTTTCTATTTTCTAAATAAGGCTACATTCTTACAAAATTATTGCACATTACTAAGGTATGGTATGACAAAGAAAGTATCACATCTCAAGTTTGATTTGTAATCTTTGTAGCAACTTGTTGCCTTAGTTAAATAACTTTTCACAAAACATTTAAAAACAATAACATAAAATTTTGAAGCACAATACAAACAAATTTGTTTATCTTAAATTCCAAGTTTCTCCTTTTGTAAACCAAAAATGATGAAATATGCAAATATGCAAAAAAAAATTGTGCAATAATGTCATTCGTGTTAAAAAATTTAAAAAACAAAAAAAACAAACACTTGTTAAGTAAAGTAAGATGCATATTGTAACCACAAAGGAATGGTTACCAAGCTTTTGGAATCGTTTGTAAAGAAAGAGTGACCTCATACCTGTAAGCAGTCGATGCCTTTAATCAACTTCAAAACAGAATGATCATCACCAATACCTCTAGAATGCAAAAAACCAAAAGAGTTGTGCTTGGTCATTGTTACACATACAACTGGGTCAAAGATTCTAACTAATGGACACAAGATGCTGGGTTCAGAGAGGTGAAGGGAGTGTAAAGCTAGAATTGCCAAGGCTGGTGGATCGGAGCTGCAATGCAAAAGTTTGCCTAATTCATGATAGAATTTTCAAGGACCCAAACACACAAACATCCTGCATAAACATTCAGAGGCCAGGCAAGGTCCATTAGAGCAAGGCTTTTGTAAGCACGACTGCATTGTAAAGACTGTGAATCACAAAGGATGTTGCCAAGTTTCCATTCCACGTGTATGCGGTTCCTAAGCAACACCCAACACAAAAAAGGGGCAGAAATCCTTGTGGGGAGAGATGGCTCAAAGAGAACAAGAGGGCGCTAAGCAAGACTGCTAGTGGCCATCTCATGTAAGTCGCCAGAGACGTGAGTAGGAATCCCCTGTAAACATGCTCTTCTAAAAATGGGGTGAGGCCGCAATATGCCATGTAAATTGCCACTCGTGCAAGCGGTGTGCTGTTCAGCAGACTTGATAGAGCAGAGGACCCATTGCTTACCTGCGAACACGATTTGTTTTTACGAAGTGAATGTGAGCAAGCACCACTGATTTGGGCAACTGGAAGGACCATAACTTTAAAATGACGTAGATGATAGTCACATGGCCCTAAACGGCAGTAGAAACGATGACAACATAAGTATCAAGTGAGATCCAGGAAAACGCTTTTGAAGGAGGAATAAGTCTTGGGAAGATACCTCGGTGGTTGAAACGTCTTGAGTGAGGTTTGCCGTTGCAGCCACTGCAACCAGAAGGACCAGCAGGCCAGTAGCGGACGCAGGTAGCCAGCCCTTATTCCTCCACACTTCATTGAAACGGAAGTTGAGAGAAGTAGGAACGGGACCAAACGGCTGAATTGTGGAATTTATCAACCAAATTGTGCCCGTCAGTTCAAGCAGCTGAACAAACACTAAAGACACAGCCTGCAAACAGAGATGAGGACGTTAGTGTTAAATCAAACCATCAAAAAGTGATTACACATGCATATAGAGCCAATGCAGATGCTGTTTAACATCCTAGCAGATCAAGTGACTTCTAGATCTATTTCAGAAGAAAGAAAAGCTCAGACTCTTGAAGCTCCCTGGATCCAAAAACTCAATCGACAAACCCATGCAAGTCATTAACCAGTTTTGGCTTTCAATGATCTCCAGTCCATCATTCAAAACGTTAAATACATCCAGAGCGAAGGGATAAACAACAGATTGTATGAAAATAAGTGTTTTCATCGTTTCCGAATACATTGGCTTCCCATACAAGATAAAATTTCATCTGAGGGGGGAAGTCATACAGGTTTATTATACACACCTGTGTCTGCGGATCTAGAAACTGCTGAGGCAGAACCTTCGCAACAATGTCGAGGCCTCCAAGTCCCAAAGGTATGTGAAACACAGCCCAAAAGATAACCATGGTGGTGACCACTTCTCCAGCGCCCCATGGAACTGAGGACGGTAGCCTCGAGAATCCTTCTACCTACATACTTGTCACTGCAGAGTTGTTAAAAGAATGTAAATACACGAGAATTATACATTCAACAGTACCCTAACTTGTCTTTGTCTCGCATTCATTCAGTTGTCCTTTCAGTTGCCCAAAGCACATATGAATTTTTTTCAAAGCTCACGAGCAGTGTATAACTAAACAATCCTGTCAAAGTACCATTTGAAGAAGGATAGGAGATGAGATGGAACAGTTTAACAGTACGATTCACCTTCATGTATTGACCTTATTGCAAAGTGTTGGGACAACTTGAGGTTAAATGCAACGTCATGTAGCAGATTCACATTCTTTCATGAATCAAAGCATGTCAAAACACCTTAAACCCTAAGCCATTAATGTTGAAATAAAAATCACAATTGAAGAATTCTTTTGCACTATAGTCTAACCAGTGAGATTCATTCGAGTTGATCCATTTTTCAGCCCTCGATTCTCGATGTGTACAATGCCTAACTCTTACAAATTGTGAAAAGACTGAATCATGTGCATATTCCAACACCTAGCCTGCATTGCCTCAAATTACAGAAAACCAGCAGATGTGATGTGTGTTGAATTTCACTTAACAACGATCACCGGAAAGGGTTACGAAAAGAGAGTGATATCTTGATGGCCGACACAGGATACCACAATATGCATCAAATCGATCACCTGAGAAGATGATCCAACCTCACTCTCCACATCCTGCGATGAATCGCCCTCTGAGAAGTCATTCTCCTCGCTCTCCAAATCTGTAGAACCTTTCTGACACCAACATACACGTAACTCCTTCCCATACACCGTTCCAGCCCGTCTAACGAACCCCAAATTTTCCGAAACCTTATTGCCAAAACTTGATATAGGTACTTTCAAGGGCCAACGCTTAAGTGCACACGATCTTCCTCGCATCGTGATGCCATGGTATTTCACAGATTCAGGAAAAATTGGAGAAATGAGCCCTGTTGTGAATATGAGGGTGGACATCCTTGACACGATTTCCACCAATCTACTCTGCTTGATACGGCACAAGTCGATCAAAAACTTCACTCGGTGATGGTGAAGCCCACGTACAAAATCCTTTTCTGATGCCTGCATTCGTCGATTAGCGCTGCTTCTGTATGCATTTCGTGCATCTATATTGACGCGGTGTTACGGCGAAATTTGCAAAAGGAGAACGGATGGGAAAATCCACTTTTCTCATCCACTGACTCTTTTATCAAAATGGATAAAAAGTGAGTGGTTATAGGAGATTGAACCGAGTTGGGGTTGTTTGAGGTTTCCGTGTATGGATTAGGCTCACCATTGCAGTTTTTGTGGATGCGGAATCCCTCACGAGTAGCAGTTCCACGAGAGTGAACCGAGGATTATTGTTTGTTTCGAAGACGAGAGCAGACATGGCGGCCTTGACATCCTCGCTCGCCTCTCTCACCGTCACACCACTCTCATCAGCTGTCCCGTCGAGGTCTTCCGTGAGCAACAATGGCGCGTCGTTGCTGAGGATTGAGTGCTCGTCGCACCCACAGAAGAAGTCGACTGCTGGCCACAACAAGACCAGGCCGAAGAAGAGCAACCCGTATGACAAGAACAGGCAGGGACCCACCGTGTATAAGAGGCTTCCCAAGCCACCACCCATCTGGGGTTTCGACACCTCGGACCTCGACCAGGCAGAGGTGGCCTCGGATGCCTCCGCCACCGCTTGAGTTCGATGAATTCGGTGTGTGAGGGTCAGTAGTTTCAGAGGTTTGTAGGAATTATTCTCGTTTCTTGTAGCTGCATTCCTTATTGACGAATTTGCGTTGCAATTGATATTTGTACCCGTGTTGGGTTTTAGCCACTTTGCGTGATGTAATACATTGTGTCACCATGTTGCACTACAGTCGCAGAGAGTTGTTGGTCACTTAGCGGAAAGGATACTGCTATTTTGTAGGGCTTCGACACTGGTATAATGCAAAATGACTCAATTCCTCACTGTTGTTGCATATCTCTCAATTTCTGTGTTTCAGAGTCTACCTTGATATTCTCTGCATTGCTGACTATTGAAGTTGTTAAGGTTACTTAAAACAATTCTGGTAATGGTTCTCTGGTAAATTACCCTTAATGCTCACCACCTCATCCTGCTCTCAAGAGCTAGCAGGCGATGCCATTGAGAATGTATTGATTAGTTGGACGAGCTATGGCAGATGTTGAAGGAAACCCTACCTGCTGTCGTTGTGGATGATACGAGGTGGCTATGCATTTCGAATCCGGGAATCAGTTTCCACCGTCTCCTTGTCATGCAACAGCGGAATGCATTTCAACTGAAGCTTCTGCACCCTCAGAATGTAAAATCCTAACGAGCTTTCTCTTTTCTGACAATTCTGAATGCAATTACAAGCGTGTGTACAATATTGTATTCTGATATTGAAGTGTCGTGATTTCGATTCCATGTGTAATCTTTCTGCACATTGAAACTATCCTAACAGTATCATTCTACATCCACTATTCGGAATTGTTTCGTTATGGGCATTGTGAGGTGTCTAACGTACATAAGCAACTGCATGACGAGATTCAAGAATTAGCTGGCTATGGTCCATATCATACGTCTCCAATGTGCTAAGCACATCTGCTTTACGAGGAAGGATAGACTCTCAGTTGTGTCATGTCTACGTTAGGTTAAATGTTACCTCTAGGTTGAGTTTTCGTGCTGATGTTACACAATCCTGCAGTGGTATGTTTTCTGCCATGTCGGAGCTGTGCCATAGGCTGATTCACATACTCAAACAGGCCTGAAGAATTTGCGAATACTAGAGGTTTGAGAACAACACCTCCGATAGTTGATCTTAAGAACATCACTTGCAATTATAAGTAATTCTAAAAGCTCAACGAGCAATGGGATGCAAGACAGCTGCCTGAACTGAGTGAGAATATTCGTCTTATGAATCGCATTTGAACTAGTTAGCCATATCAACTCTACCGTCTGCTTCAAACTGTAAGTCTTTCCACAACCAAATGGGGTGGGATTCATCCTTATCCTTCAACCTATCTTCGGCTTTCTCTCACATTAGAAACCTTAAGGGACCAGGACTAGGATAGAAACTACTCACTAAAAATCAAGGACTTGAAGTTGCCGAGCCATGGTAGTGAACCTGTTGTAACCCACATCAGCAACTGTTCTCTGCTTGCTCCGATGAAGCAAATGTTGGTTGTGGGTTGTGCGAGTTAGTTTCACTGTTTGTTTTGGTTATATACCTTCATTCCATGTTGGCCATAACCTTGAGGAATCTCTTACTGCAGTCCCCCAGTTTATCTCCGACAATGTTGTTCTTGCTCCATTTTTCTTCTATGGGGTGTTTAAGGAGACTTGAGGGTCTTTCATGTGTTGAATGAATGTTCACTTATCTTGTTTTTCCCTTGTGTGATTATTTTTCTTTGAAGGTTTTATATTTTTAATTTTTATAATATATATATATATATATATATATATATATATAATTGTATTATTATATATAATAGTAAATGCAACTACAGTTAAAACATAATTATAATTTTTTTATTGTATCATAGATACAAAAAGATAAATAATCTGAGATTAAGTTAATAATATTAGAAATATTTAAAAAATTTAATTATGAATTTGTATAAAATATTTAATTTTTCAACAAATCAAAATGAAATAATGACAAATAAGTTGTGAAACAGATAATAGTGATTATTGTAAACACGTAATTTTTAAAAATTTTAAATATAACAAATATTAGAATATTGATAAACAATGTGTCTTTTAACCATGTACAAAAAAAAAAAAAAAAAAAAAACTATTCAACATAAATTTAACTACTAGTTTTGAAACATATATATATATATATATATATATATAATTCAAAGTTTCAATGTTTTTTGTATAATATTTTTTAATAAATTAAAAGATTATATATATATATATATATATATATATATATATATCATAATAATTATAAATTTACTTTTATTTTTAAATCTTTGTATTGAATTTTAGAATTTTCAATATATATATATATATATATATATAAAAGAAATACAAAAAAAATAGTATTTTAAATTTATTTATGTAGAATTTATTGAAATAACATAAATAAAATTCAATATAAAGATTCACTATATTTTATAATTTATAAATAAAATATTTTTTATAAAATATAGTAAATTACCAATATTATTCTATATTAAATTAATAATCTTATATTTAGATCAATATACATAATATTTATAAAAAATTAGTAGTATATATTATTATCACAAATTTTAGAATAAACAACTAAAGTTTTAGAAATACAAGAGAAATAGATGCTCAATTAAAAATAATATTAATAACATAATTTAGAATTAAAATTTACTTTTATTATTCCAAATTATATATTAATAAGATTAGAGTGTCTCTTATCTTGTCTCTTTATTTATACTATGGCATGAATATTCTATATGAGCTTTTAAAAGAGCTTATTAGAAATAAAAATTTATTTAAAAATTCTAAAAAAATATGAAAGATTTTGAATAACCTTAAAAATTTCTAAATAATAATAATAATAAAATATACAAAAAGAATGAATCAATATTAATTTCTAATTTTCACAAAAGAATAAATATTTGGATTTAAAATTTGCATTAAGATTAAAAATAAAATATACTTGTATAAATTTATATTAACTTTTAAAGATAATATAAAATATTAAAATAGACCATTTGTGTCAATGTATATTCTACTAGGTGCAACTAAATTTTTAAGTGACTAATGTTTTGATTGCTCTCGTATTGAATTGGATGGCAGTTGTTTGAAAATACAACAATTATGCATATTAAGCGTTTGGAAAGAGGACAAAGATTCCATGTATACATTATTCCACCATTGCAATGAACTTATGGACTTGCTTGTAAAAGTCAAGATAAAGATTAATTATATCTAGTAATATTTGTAATAACGTGATTCATGAGCATTGAATAGCAATGAGAGAATCCTATAGCTTCTAGTTGGTTGAAGTAGTGAATTTGCTCATATAGATAGTGTTTAATGTGCTATTGCTTCACATGCTTATAATAATTAAAAAGTTATGACAAGAGGCAACATTTGTATCATTATTTGTATCATTATTTGTATCATATTTGTTTTAATTAATAAGCTAATATACTAACCAACGCTATGCTCTTGAAGATACAACAATTAGAACTTCAAGGTAAAATATCTTTTGTTGGAGGTTAACAAAGGTGACATAGCAAAAAGTGGCAGTGCAAGACAATACAAAGCAAGAAGACTAGGATTTCAAATCTTAATGGCAAAAATAGATTATGTATTAATTTATGCTAAAAAAAATCAATATTAATTGCCAACAAAGTGTCAATAGATTGAAATCTTGAATTAGAGTGAGATCTTAATTTAAATCTTTTAAATTAATTTAGATCTCTAAATTTGCACTAAGTGATATGATTAAAGATTATTAGTCATATATAAAGGATGATTAATATAGCAAGTCATTGATGATATGATAATTTGATGGAATAAATGGTGATGATAATATTTCAGCACAAGAGTAAACAAATGAATGAATGAAAAATAAATTATGTTTATTTTATTTTATTTTTAACACATCTGAAATATATCTAATATATTTATTAAAAAAGTAGGTATATGGCCTTCAAGGACCTTAGATCCAAAAAATTAGATAGTAAATGAGGCACTATCACTATTACTAGCTTAAATATTATAATATATTAGTTGCTAAGCTAGTATATATAATTATACCACTATAAGGAAGAATCAAATTTTACCTTATGATTTTATTATATCTAGTACCATAGTTATATTCTTAGTTATCCATATTTTATCTCAACTATGGACCATAGCTTTGCCATTGTCTACTTATTTCTTTAATTTTCTTAGAGTGATTTTCTAAAACATTCTACCATTATTTAATAAGTGAAATCAAATTTTTATTCTAATTTTTTTATCATCTTAGATTTTTCCATTGAATAAAAAGTCATTATATTGCTTCTATATAATTTATAAACAAATATCTCTTAATAGAAACCACATTGTTTTAAACTTATTGATTATGGGATAAATATCCTCTATAAAAGTAGCTTGCTTCTTTAAGAATGCTAACCATGAGCTAGCTCTTTTGGGATTGGTGGCTAACTTATGTACTAGAAAATTGAGCCAATTTCATATTTATCTGGCTTACAAGCAGTTCCAAAATTTATATAAAATTAATTCAATGAGTCTTAAATCATAGTATTGGCATCGTAGTGAAGTGTCTTTGCATGCTTGAGCTTTTTAAATATTGATTTTTAGTCTTTTATAGTAAATGAATCAAATTAACATTGTCTCTTTATAATCTCTTGGTTTAAATCAAATGTTCTACCATTTGAATTTGTAATTGTCATCAAAGATGTATTTTTATTTAGAAGTACCTAGCTCCTAAGGTTCTTATTATTTTTTAATGAATTTTCTATCAAAATTTATAATATTGATGCTTGATTGCTAATAATAAATTTAAGGATTAAAGATTCTTCCTTCAGCTATATCATAGAATAGTCTAATATCTTCATCTTTCTCATTTACCACTTTTTTTTTGGTCACTATTATGACTATTTATACATGGCCTTGAACATCTTCCAAATAATATATATTTGTATTAGAAGGCCTAGTATTTTGCATCTTAAATAGATAATAGTCAAAATATAAGAGTCTTGGTTGTTTTTCTATAAAAAATATTTTGATTTTTGTAGATCTTGGTATAGTAAACTAGTTATTAGAGATAATGTTAAAATTTTGATATTCTAATTAAAAAAAATATATAATAATAGAATTTTATTTGAATTTTAGAGACTAATTCAATCATTGACTTGAAAAGGTTGTAATTCAAAGTTAAGTTTGTTTTACCAAGAGCTAAATTATTTGTCAAAAAGATGTAGCTAGAATCTTGTTTCATTGTTTTTAAGTTCAAATTTTTAGTTAACCTCACTAAGAAACATAAAATAATTTGTGTCTAGATTACAAACATTTTTTTATTCTTTACATATCTTTCTTATAAAATTTTGCCACTTTTGATAAAAAAAATATATAAGTCAATTAAAAAAATTTTATCATCCTATTACAAAAATTTATTTTATATTTTAAGAAAAGATTTTGAGGTATTGATTTTGAAATAATTAACCATTTTGAACTAAGCCTTTCAAATGCATAGTTAGATCTTTGAGCTTCTATTCCATTTGTCTTTAAAGAATAAATTCTATACAAAGTTTGGACTCTATTTGCTTGGTATTTTAGAAGAGGTGTCAAGGACAATAATTGGATGAAATCAAATAAACAAGTGAGACCTCTCTCAAAGAAATAAATATAAAGAAGTATATGTATTAAAAAGAAACTGGAATGGCTAATGCCAAAAGACAAGAAAACTAGAGACTCTTGAACTAGACTGGAAAAAAGAAAGGAGTTGACAAGAGTGAAGAAGGCTTCATTCTTGGTTCTATTTATACTATCTACCTAAGAACTAAGTGGCGACGTTCTATAGGACCTCCAATACATATCCAATTTACAAGACACGTGTCCAAGTTGCAAGACACGTGTCGAACTTGCAGGGCAAGTTTCCTATATGTTTGCCAGGTATTTAGCTTGGTCTTCAAGCTACCAATATGTGCAACATGTGGCTAACTTATTGACCAAGTTTCTAATCCAAAAGTCTACTATGGACACTTATAAAATCAAAGCAGCATCTATGAAGTTTCTAGGAAGTTTCTCTAAAGATATTATGGAATTAACCTGCTTTTACCTTCTTTTATCTAGTTCTATCTTATCATATAGGTAATTATGTATATATCCGTGACATTATTCCCCCCTTTAAAGGACGAGTTCCACGAGGAGCGATGATTACATGTGTAAAAAGTCTAAGATGCGGCGAATAGTATTTGCCACATACTCTGATCTTTGTTCTCTTCAAAGGTAATTGATGGGTCCTCTCAGCCATCGATAGTGTCTTATTCCAAGGCGAGAAGACCACCCTGTTATTTGATCATAGTTGTGACCTTCATAACTTCCTTCGAATATCACATCTGGAACACCGTCAAGAGTTGTTCTTATCTCCAATAAAATCACCAAACATCGAGAATCTCTTCCAAGGTCGTGATACCAAACACATTGTATCTCGCCATCTATTCGAGGAAGAACATGTCATTCTTGAAGATCTTCATCTCGGTTGCGTCGTCTTGAGGGTTGTGACAGTCGCAATGTCTCGTCCGGTAGGTCAGCAAATGAAGGCTCTTGAGTCAAATCCGTTGGCTATTGATTCTCCATCTCCTTAGCGTCACAAAATACAAAGAAGCTACAAACAAGGATAGAAAGATGAATGTTATCTTGCCTACATCTTGTTTCTTTTATAGGGAAAGTCTTCATCTTGGTTTCGATGGATGTTGTTGATGAAAGGTCTCCACCTTCCTCGCTGCATTTGCCAGATTTTTTGCTAGTTCCCATGTGCGCCCACTAATATCATATCCGTGCTAGTGAACAAGATATTCCAACCTATTTCGGCGCCGCCTTGAATCTAAGACTTCTTCCACTTCAAATTCGTCATTATTGTTCACTTCTATAGAGGGAGGTGGCACTTGTCTTCTTCTTGGTATGTTCAATATCTTATATGGTTCAAGAAGAGACACGTGGAATACAGGGTGGATCTTCATAGACTCTGGTAGGCGTAATTGATATGCAACTGGATTAATTTATTTAGAAATACGAAAAGGTCCAGCTCTGATAAGTTCAACTTATAAAAGGTCGGCGTAGTCTTGATATTGCGGCCAATGTACATGCCTTATGCATCTCTCGTTGAGTTCGTGATTTGTTCCTTCGATGCATATCGGTGTTTATCTTACGCCGTTCTTGACTTCCTTTGGTATTACCTTCATTGTTGTATGTAGTTCGACAAATGATTTCACTTAGAAGTCGCCATGAAGTTGTCAACTTTCGAATAGTCCAAAGTATCAAGTCATGGATGGTAACCATAATTGGCAAAGAAAGGTGTTTGTTGTGTAGAAGAATGTACCGTATTATTATAAGCAAACTCTGCCAATGGTAAAAGACTTGTCCAATCATCTTGTTGGTAGTTGATGGTACATCTCAAATATTGTTCCAAGACTTGATTTACGTGCTCCGTTTGTCCATCAGTTTGAGGATGGAAAGCTGAAGATAGCTTTATATCCACCTTTAGAATCTTGAAAAGTGTTCTCCAAAATCTTGATACAAACTGAGTTCCCCTATCCGATATAATATCCTTAGGTAATCCATGATAGCGGTAGATATTGTCAAGGAAAAGTTTAGCTGTTTTTTTGCTTGTGATAGATTTTTTATATGATATAAAATGTGCCATCTTAGTAAAACGATCTACTATCACGAATATAGAGTCATAAGAACCTGAGATTGGAAGATCCATGATAAAATCCATAGACACAGAAGACCATGGTTGTTCTGGAATGGGTAATGGCTGAAGAAGTCCGTAGGGTCGGTGGCAAAGAGTTTATGATCTTGAACAAACATCACATGTTTTTACAAAATCTTTAAGTCCCTTCCACATTTGAGGCCACCAAAAATCTCTAGATATCAATTCTAGAGTCTTATTGTACCCAAAATGTCCTGCTGCCGGGAAGTCATGACGAGCTTGAAGAACACGTAGTCGTGCTTCACCTTCTAGAACATATAAGCGCCCTTCGAAATAGAGTAGATTTTTCTTGAACTCAAACTTTGAAATATCATGAGACTTAGAAGAATTATTCTTAATTTCATGAATAAGAGGATCTGAGGACATACTTAACTAGACTTGCTTGAGAAAAGTTGAATCAACAATTAATGTTGATTCGTTGCGTTAATAATCTTTGTAATTACTTTGACCTGCAAAATCCACTCAAAATGCCTAATATGTTTATAGATTTAGATATATGTTAGAATGGTTAGTAAGTTAAATTAAAAATGGTTGATAGAAGAAACTTTATTTTATTTTATTTTACTTATTTTAATTATGGTATTTGAAAATTATAAGATCTAAATGTTTAGTATGAAGCCTTGAGAGAAGGTGGGGACTTAAGGATGAAAATTTAAGCTAGTAAGAGGATAATTGGGAGGGATGAAATCAAGCCATGGTTGGATGAAGGCAAGGAATATCCCTATTGGTCGAATACCATGCCCAATGGGCTTTGAGGAGGCTACCCGCAACCTTAACAAGGATTTTCGGTGACTTCAAAAGGGAGATTTGCAATTTCAGAGGTAGGGTTGTAAAGTTTAGGGTTTTGGGTATAGTTTGAGAGGAAATTTTAGGCGATTTGGAGTTAGGGTGAAGAAGTTATACTTGTTCAAAGTTAAAGAGTGGATTTCTTACATACTATCACTCTTTTGAGATTTCGCGGAGTTGTACGAAGGCTTTTGGAGATCAAACAGTGCGATTGAAAAGGTGATTTTAAGATCTACATCTATTACGAATGAATTCTTAAGTTTTGAATTTAGACAAAGGAGATATGAAGAGTTGAAGACATCGCATCCAATTCCAAGGCAATAAGCACACCGTGTTGTTAATAGTTATGCTTTGAGCCATAACTTGAGTTTTCAGACGAAATTTTGGCTCAAACTTCTTGGAGAATGTGACATTTTGTGTTAAAAAGCTATACATACAAATTTCATGGAATTTGAGTTTATAGTTTGTGAGATATGAAGAAATTTGTATGCGGGTGTATAAAGACAAGGGTTTGAAGTGACTGTTAGGGTTTTCAAGATATCTCAAGATCCGCAATATATTTGTAGTTGAAAATTGTTGTAGAGGTTGATAAGAATTCATCAGTACTTCATGTAAAATTTTACTATGTTTGGATTGTCGGATCAGGAGATATGAGATGTTGAAGTTCGGGAAAATTTCCACATAAAGATATTTAAGGTTTTAGAGGATTTTATCACACTTTGGATGTTGTTAGTTACTTGAGACTTATGTATTTGATGTAATTTCTCAAAAAGGAAAAATATATATATCTAAACTTTGAGTTTTCCTCATTTTTGAAGCTTGATTGAGAAATTAGTGATAGCTAGAAGTCCACCACTTTCTTAAGGCAAATTCTCTCTACCCCGACAGCTTAAAGATAAAATTGCTCTGGCTTCAAGAAAGTTGTTCTTTGTTGATCAAAAGCTGCATCTCCTTCTTTTGGTACAAGATAAGAACATCTAAAAAGTGCATCGGACAGACCTTGTTGTTTTTCTAGCCGATATATAATAATGAACTCGAATCTTGATAGAGACATGCTCCAACGAGCCTGACGACCATTCAACACGCGTGCTGACATGAAATACTCGAGGTTCTTGTGATCCGTATACACAGTGACTGGGATAAGCGCCTTCTAGATAATGATGCCATTCTTGAAAGAATCACTTATTCTGAGAAGTTCTTTGTCATTGGATTTAGTTAGTTGATCTCTGCTTGTCAAAATTTCTTCGCTCGAGCAATAAGCACAAGTCAAAGCGTGTAAGTGAAATTTGCAACTTGAGAAGTTAGAAAGATTCGATAGTAATTGGCAAATCCTAAAAAACATTGTACATCCCTTACTGTTTTTGGAATCTTCCAATCCATGATTGTTTGGACTTTCTTAGGATCCATCATGAGGCCATCATTCGAGATGATATATCCTAAGAAGTCAACTTGAGTAGTGTGAAATACACACTTTTCCATCTTGGCATACAATCCTGTTTCTCTGAGTTTTTGTAAGACATGACGAACATGTGTTTCGTGCTCTTCTACGTTCTTAGAGTAGATTAAAATATCGTCTAGGTAGCAGACAACAAAATCATCTAAGAATTCATGAAAAATATTGTTCATGAGATGTTGGAAAGCAGCTGGTGCATTTGTGAGTCCAAAAGGCATAATATTATATTCGAAATGTCCATACCTTGTTCGAAATGCAGTTTTCCACTCATCTCCTTCTTTAATACGAACCAAGTTGTATGCTCCTCGTAGATCTATTTTTATATAGATCTTAGCTTGATTTAGTTGATCAAGAAGTCCGGAGATTAAAGGTAGTGGATACCTGTTCTTAATAGTAATCTGGTTAAGTCCCCGATAATCCACACACATTCGTAATGATCTATCTTTTATCTTCACAAATAGAATTGGAGCTCCTACAAGAGATTTGGAATGGCGTATGAAGTTCTTGGCCAGATTTTCTTCAATATACTCCTTAAATTCAGCCAACTCATTTTGTGATAAATTGTAGATTGGTCCAAAAGAAGGCTGAGATCCCTCTTTGAGATCAATCGAACAATCATATGGGCGATGCTCCGGAAGAATATCAGCATTCTTCTTCTCAAAAACATCTTGATAGTCTTGATATTGGCTTGAAATGCCACTTGAAGCCTTTCTACTATCAGAAATAGGTGTTGCGTAAATAGCAAAGTTGATCCTTCTTTTCTTGTCTTTAAGTTATAAAAACTTTGTATATATATAAGTATGGATTTTGTTAATAAAGCTTATGGCTTTTTATTGGATACAGGTAGGATGTTTAATAATATCCACAAGGAAAAGTCAATTTACAAATTCAATTATTTGAGATTTTGTTTTTATGCTTGTAATAATCTAAAATAACTGGATTAGATGGAGATTTAATTATGTTAAAAATTACGTAGCTATTTTGACCATCTATTGTTATTTTTATAGGACGAGTTTCATGAGTGACATCTGCAGAAGATAATACACGCCCATCTATGACTTCTACATGCGGGTTGGGTTTACACATCTCAAAAAGGTATTTCTGATTATAATTGTTCATCTAGAAACCATGCTGAGGCTCCTGAATCTAATAAGGCAGAGGCTCTATAATTTTTTGGTCCTAAATATACATCTATCATAAAACAAGGAGAGGGTTCTGAAGAGAGAATAGGACCTTTACTGGGAATTGTACAAGATTCTAGCTGCACGGTCCCTATTGTAGCTGGACAAATTTGTTTTTCGACATGTTGTCTTCTTTGACAGCCGTACTCCTCATTTTGTAGTTGCGACGTTTCTTTGGACAATGTTGAGGCGGTTTTTAGTTCTCTAACGTTTGAACGGTGCTCCATCATCGGTGAGGTGAGGTAGCATGGTTTGGTGTAGATATTGACGTAGCTCCAACCATCTCTACATCTTCACTTCCTACTAATCTTGATGCTCCTTGTGGTGGTAAACTGAGTTGATGCATTGCAAGCATTAGTTCTCTCATTTGCTCTTGCATTTGTGCCATTGCACTCTTCATTTCCGCAAGCTCTGCCATGATAATATAATAGAAAGGAAGATGTCTACTCTTACTTCAAGAAATACGGAACACACACTCAAAAGAAAAAAAATTCTAGAAACAATATCAGTTTAGAAGTGGGTACTCCACAACTTCTAATATGCTTATGTCTTATCAAGAGAAAGGGATAATCCACTCTTAATCAAGAAAAGACAAAGCTCTGATACTGTATGTGTACTCTTGTCAATCTGTCAAGGACAATAACTGGATGAAATCAAATAAACAAGTGAGACCTCTCTCAAAGAAATAAATATAAAGAAGTATATGTATTAAAAAAAAACTGGAATAGCTAATGCCAAAAGACAAGAAAACTAGAGACTCTTGAACTAGACTGGAAACAAGAAAGGAGTTGACAAGAGTGAAGAAGGCTTCACTCTTGTCTCTATTTATACTATCTACCTAAGAGCTAAGTGGCGACATTCTATAGGACCTCCAACACGTATCCAATTTACAAGACACGTGTCCAAGTTGCAAGACACGTGTCGAACTTGCAGGGCAAGTTTCCTATATGTTCGCCACGTATTTAGTTTGGTCTTCAAGCTACCAACATGTGCGACATGTGGCTAACTTATTGACCAAGTTTCTAATCCAAAAGTCTACTATGGACACTTATAAAGTCAAAGCAGCGTCTATGAAGTTTCTAGGAAGTTTTTCTAAAGATATTATGGAATTAACCTGCTTTTATCTTCTTTTATCTAGTTCTATCTGATCATATAGGTAACTATGTATATGTTCGTGACAAGAGGTCAATATTAAATGATATCTTAGAAGCATTTGGAGATTTGAATCACATGGATAAAAGGACTTAATTACTTATTTTTAAAAAAAAAAAAATTATTAAATTTTCTTGTGAATTAATAATATCAAGGCCATCTTTAATATTTTATAATATATTTTTTAAGCCACTTTTGCTTGTGTAAGGTCTTATGTGCTATTCTATAAGAAATTTCAAATAAAAGATTAAGTTTTTTCAATTACTTTTTAAAAATTATTCCATATTAAAAGAAAAAATTAGATAGATGAAAATATGATATTGTTGAATATAATAGCTCTTCCAGCCACATTGATTGGTCCAAATGGAGGCTGAATTTTCTCTCTAAAATTAATTAAGCAATCATATGGATGATGCTTTAAAAGAATATTTGCATTCTTTTTTTCAAAAATATCTTGATAATCTCAATATTGGCTTAGAATGCTACTTGAAGTCTTTCCATGATCAAAAATAGATGTAATATAAATAGCAATAAGTGATCTTTCTTTTGTTACATATATAAAAACTTTTGCATCTACAAGTATGGATTTTACTATACTAGACTTATGGCCTTTTATTTAATTAATAATACTCTGAAAAAATTTAAGTCTATAAAAAATCTAGTCTATTTAAAGATTATACTTTTCTAATCATGATAAACCTAAAATGACTAGATTAGAAAGAAATTTAATTATATTAAAGATTACATAATTATTATGACCATCTATTGTTATATTTATAAGAAAAGTTTCATAAATAACATCTCTAGAAGATAATAGATGACCATCTATGACTTCTATATGTACGGATTTAGGTTTCTATATTAAAAATATTTTATAATTTTTAACAAATTCTTCATTTAAAAAACTCGCTAAGGCTTTTAAATCTAGCAAGATAGAAGCTTTGTGATTTTTAGGTCCTAAATAGACATCTATTATAAAACAAGAAGAAGGTTTTGAAGAGATTATAGAACCTTTATTAGAAATTATATAAGATTTTAGCTGCACAATTCCTATTGTAATTGAACAAACTCATTTTTCAACATATTATTTTTTTTTATAGCCATACTTCTCACTTTGTAATTGCATCATTTTTTTGGACAATGTTGAATAGTGTACTTAGGTTCTCTACAATATAAATACAATCTTTTTTGATAACAACAAGTCTTTTCTTATTTAGTAAGAGGTTTAAAATGTACCACGTCAATTTGCTTATTTTCTACTTCTGAATGTATATATTGAGAAGACATTAGTATTGCCATTGAATTATAATAATGTTGAGGCTCTCTTATACAATTCTCAGATCAAAATTCAAAAAGCCAATTGACACACTTCATAGTAAAGTCAATTGCTTGACTTAATGTCTAAGGATTGGATAAATTGAATACCAATTTTTTTACCTCATATTGTAATCTATGAAAAAATTGGCTGATGAGTGCACTATCATCCTACTTAATATTAGTTCCTAGTTGTCAAAATTATGAAGTATATAATGTCAATGATTGATTGCTTTGTCTTAAGATATAGATCTTATTAGTTGCAACACAAATTACATCATATTTTTCATACATAGATAAAAAAATTATTAAAAATACTTTCAAATTATCCAATATTGCATCACATTATTTTAAAAAAGATAAAAACCACAAAAAAGCAGAACCTAAAAGTAATGTTCTAATAAACTTGACTTGTAATCCTTGAGTTGGATAACTTTGAGGTTGAAGTTCAATCACCAATTGTACTTGATTGATGAATCCTTGAAACTTAGATCTTGTACCATCAAACTTTTTAAATAAATTAATTTTTGATTCTTTGATGGTTGAATGGTATTTCATCATAGATAAAGTAGTATGGCTTGGTATAGATATTGAAGCAACTCCAATCATCTTTATATCTTTACTTCTTGCTAATCTTGTTGCTCCTTGTGGTGATAAATTGACTTGATGCATTATAAGCATTAACTCTCTTATTTGTTCTTACTTTTGTGCTATTATATTTTTTTATTTCAAGAAGTTTTGCTATGATAATACAATAGAAAAAAAGGCATCTATCCTCACTTAAAAAATATAAAATAAAATACTCAAAAATAAACAAAAAATTTCTAAAAACAATATCAATTTAAAAATGGATAATCTATAATTTCTAATATGCTTATATCTTATCTAGAAAAAAAGATAATCTATTCTTAATTAAAAAAAGACTAAGCTCTAATATTGTATGTGTGCTCTTATATTTTTATCTACTTCTATCTATCCATGTTAATTAGATAATTATTAGAGTAAATCTTATGTCTATGACAGATCTACAGAGCTTATGTTCTTAAATCAATAGAATGTCACATCTAGGCTAAGTACTTTGAAATTTATTTTTTAACTTAAGAATTTTTAATAGATCATTTAATCCGTATTTTTATGTGTTGTCTTGTTTAAAAATGCATTAGGCACTTAATTATAAAAAATAAACTTGTATATTATAACTAATCAAGAATATAATAATTATAATATAATCTTAAATAAATTCCAATTAAACTTTAATAAATTCTAAGTAATTCCTAATAAATTTTTAATCAAATTTTAATTAAATTTTAATCAAATTTTAATTAAATATTAATAAAATTTTCATCAAAATTTAATAAAATTTTAATATAATCTTAAGTTAAATTTTAAATCAAATCCTAATCAAATCCTAATCAAATCCTAATCAAATCCTAAATCAAATCTTAATTAAATCTTAGATTTATCTTAATAAAATCTTGATAAAATCTTAAGTCAAATCTTAAGTCAAATCCTAATAAAATCTTAATGAAATCCTAAGACAAATTCTAATCAAATCCTAATCAAATCCAATAGCAAATTTAAAACTTCAATAACTATTAATTAACTATTAATCTTTATTCAAAATTTGTACACTTCATGATATATTAGTTAAAAATAAATATATAAAATTTGAAGAAAATTAAACTTACTAATTAGAAGAAAAAGCTCCTAATCTTTTTAAGTGCTTATTGCCCTTCTTTTCTAATCTTGATATCAATCTTCTAATATCAATATCTCTTTTTATATTATTTATATATTCTAAAATTATATAAAAATATTAAAATCCTAGTTGACTACTAACTCAAAAAAGAACCATTTCAATCTAACTAACAAATTATTCAAAATCATAAAAACCCTCACTAGCCCTTAAAATCCAATTTCTGAGATCTTAGCTCATTTAAATTCTAATAACCTTTGATTTAATTATTGGATTAAGCTCAAATTTACAAAGAATATTTAATAAAACTATATTCACAAATCTACAAATTTTTATTTATAGATCTACTAAAAAACTCTCCATATACTAAAAAATATTAATCCACTTTATTTTTTAATAATTAGAATCATCCAAATCCTACTCTTTAATTATCAAAAGAACTTCATATTTGCCATAGGAGCATGGTTTTGTGTCTTAGAGTCTAGTTTTGACCTTGATTCACAATTGGCCCTCCTTGAATATCAATCCAATATTTTTTTAAGTAATTTTTGCTAAAAACTATCCTTTATTTTGATCTTAAGATGCTCATAATAGTATTTTTGCTAATCTATCTTATATTGTCTTATTTGTTGCCTTACAAAGTAAATAGAAGCACCTTTTAATAAATATTAAAAGACCTTTTAGTAAATATTTTAAAAAAGACATATATTATAGAAAAACTTAATTGAAGATTATATTACAAAATTATTTTAAAAAAATATAGGTAAAATAATAATAATATTCAATATTAATTTAATATTTAATATTTAATTTTAATTTCATAAAATCAAAGGAAAAAAAGAATCAACTAATATTTTATAAGATAATATATATTTTTTTAGAAATTTGGTACATTCTTATTCTTGTGAAAAAACACATTTCATTCAATTCCTCCTTATCTTAAAAGAACGAGGAGAAAAAGATCTTTTGAGTATCATACATTTGCATAATTCAAAAATAATTCATAAGAATTATCATTAAAGTCAAACAAAGAAAAAAGGTATATACTTACTTGCTTATTAATATGATGTTTAGAACTATAAGCTTAAATATAATTGAAGAAGGATGGATTCTCTTCAATCCTAAAAAATTTATATGCTTATCTTTTATTCATATTATTATTATTGTAATCTTTTAATAATACTATATGAAAAGAAGATGGTTTTAGATCATATCTCATAAATTGATATAAGATTGGAATAATGAGGGGAAATGGATACATCAATTTTGAAGTAGCCAAGTCTAGCCATGGCTTCAACTTCCTTACAATTTGAAGCTTGAAGAATATTATCTATGTATATAGCTCCAACTTCATTTATTTTAGTCGCCTTGATATCTTACACTGTCAAGGACATACTTATTAGAATCTTTTAAAATATTTTAGAAGGTACTTAGAATTCTCTAGAATCTTTCAGAACCTTCTAGTATCTTCTAAATAGATAGAAGTTGCTTGAGAAGCTTCCTAGATAGGAATATATATTGGAGTCGAGGTTGAAGAATTCTTCAGTCTTGACAATACATCTCTTGGAGCTCTAAATCACCTCTCTAGTGTTGTTCTTATACTCATATGATTAATCTAGTTCTTGTCAGTTCTTCTTGAACTTCTTATTTAGACTTCTACTCTATATTCTGTGTCCGTTGTCATGTTGTAAATTAAAACATAGTATGAAAGATATAAAGGAATGTGTTAAAATAAAAAGATTAAGATTAGAAGAAGAGAAGATGAAAAAGAGAAGGGATTGTGCTTATAACCACAATATCTTGGGATTATAATATTTATCACAAGCTCAGGGATGATAGGTAGGCCAAACTACTAATTTCCTGCTGAAATTCCCACTAGTAGTACTAAGTCATGAAGCCAAGGATTTCTACAGTGAAGTCAAGTGGATTCGAACCCAAGTCAACTCCAAAGTAGCTAAGAACTTAACCACACAAGCTTCTTTGACTTGGCAGTGTAGGATGTAGTTCTTTCTTTTTTATCTCTAATCTAATCTTAATTGTTTCTTTCTATTTATTAGATTTTTTTCTATTTTATCTTAGATCTACTTTACCTTTATTCTCTTCTATTTTAGATCTAAACTTAAATGTTGTGGGCTGAAATTAGAAGAGAAGTTGGTAGAAAAATGGTAGTAAGAAGATAGAATAGAAATTTACCTCAAAAAGTGAGATTCCTTCAAATTAATCCAAAAGAAAGGATTGAAGAGGTGGAAAGACATGGCTGAGGTGTCTCTTTGACCAAGGGAAGAAGGAAGACCAGGCCGGGAGGACAAGAAGGGGGTCGTGAAGAAGAAGAGGAGGTTCTTTTTGGAGAGATAGGGTTTCCTTTTGATAGGCAGTAGACGTTTTTGTATGTAGAAGAAGCTTAGAGAGGATTTTAAGTGAAATTTTTTGTGGGTTTGTAGTAGACAAGATAAGGAACATATAGAAATAATTTTCATGTCTTTTGGTTAAGTATCAAGGGAGATATGAGTCGTCAAAGTTGCAAGTGTTTAAGACTAGGGCAGTGAGGTTTACTAAATTTCGGGCCTCGGCTCTTGAGAACCATTTGGACTTTAGAGGCAAATTTTGTTGGGGTTTTGTTCCTTATAGAGTTTAATACTTTGAATCAAAATCTTAAGTCAATATGATCTTTGAGCAAAGAGTTATGAGTGAAATTGTAACCGGATGTAGGTGAAAAGAGAAATAGAGTGAAAGCAGAATTGGGGTTTGTATGGGCAGAGTGTGTGTGTGGGTTTTTTGGTATGAATGGAGTTAGGGATGAATTTGAATGTGAAATTTGATAGACGTGATCTAAGCAAGTTAAGAAAGAGATGAGAGTAAGTTTGATACTCATTTATCTTATGAAAAAAATGTTATGCTCTTTCAAAGTGATAGGGGTCTATCTCTAAGTCAGTGAAGTTTGGAGGAGCATATCTTTGTGATCAAAGTAGCATTTTGAGTAAAATTTATTGGGATTTGTAGATATATGAGTCTATTAAGTTGTGTAAAAAACTGATTGCTATTGGAGTTATGTTTAAAGAATTATGAGGAAATTTGTAGTCGGATCCAGAGTTGGTAGAAGATAGAATTAAAGGAGAAGGGTAGAGTCTATAACTCTATTTCCAAGAGGAGTTTTGGAGCAAAAATTGGAGGATGTTTACAACATAAAGCAAGCAACAAGCCTACCAAATTTCAATACTTGGGGTTTTGATAATGAGGAGCAATGAAGGTGTGAAGCAAAGGGGGTCCAGAATCAAAGGCAGCATGGAGGGGTTTCTTTGACAACATGGTTCTCTCTAACCACATGAGCTATAATCAAAAGGATTATGGGGTTTGCTTCCTTATTTCCTTAAGTACTTTGTGTCCAAATTTTGCTTCAATTGATATGATATCCTAGGATTTATGGGCAAATTTGAGGGCAGGTTTCTAAAGGCAGAATATGTTAGGGTTAATAAAGTATGTTTTTATGTAAATTCTTCAATTTTATGAACTTTATGAATCTCATCTTGCACTTAAGAAATGAGAGGCACAAAAGACCCAGTGTTTCTTAGGGCTAAGACTCTCACCACGACATTTGGTGCTTCCACTGAGAGAGCTCTAAGGCTTCAAGATTTTTAAGGCAAGATGGGGGATAATAGAACCAGTGGTAGTCAAGCTCAAGGAGGTAGTCAAAACTTTGCAGAGGAGTTCTTTAGGGCCATGCAAATGTTTATGGGCAACAAGTTGCCAATGCAGCTGGACAAGGAGCTACAAAAGCTTTGAAAGCTGTTATTTCTAAGAATGAAAGATTCAATAGAAAGAACATTTCAAAGTTTTTAAGGAATTATACTTGTGAGATGGAAATCTATCAAATTTCAGAGGAGAAGATGATAGAGACATTTGACTTGGCAGTTGTACCAGAGATCAGAGATAAGGTGAAACATCTTCATCAAAATAATTTTGAGATTACTTGGGCTAAATTTGAAGAGAGGCTTCGAGATGAGTTTTTTGATGAAGATGAAGAAAGGATGTCCAAAAGGAATTTCTTTGATTGGGTGGAACAACAACCAGGTAACAATATGGGACCAAGTGAATTGTTAAGAGAATTTGAAAAGAAATTTGGACAACTCTCATTAACAGAGAAGAGGATTCTTGAAGTGAGAAAATCAGAGTTATTTCTACAAGCTGCAAATGAAGCTTTGGAGGATAGACTATTACTTCTTCTTCAAGATGGAGCAGCTGAAGGAGGTTTTAGTACCAATTGGAGACAATTGGAGGATGCAGTAAGTCTTATTGCAAAGCAACAGCGGGTAAAGGCTAGGGGATATGGAATAAAGATGGAAGCTTCAACACCACTAACTACAAGGACATCTTCAATGATACCATCAAACTCTTCAAAGGGTAAGGCTCTGGATGAGGACACTCTAGAGGAATTGGTGAAGGGATTGAAGGAGCTGAAAGTGGAGATGAGTGCTTTAAAAAGAAGTACAAAGCCAAGTATCTCTCAAACTTCTGGAGGACAGAGGGGATATGTCATGAGGTGCATTTGGTGTGATGATTCTGATCATAAACGTAGTGATTGTGAATCATATGCTGATGCCATGAAGAAAGGCATCATTACCTTCAAAGATGGAAGGATTAGAGATGCATCTACAGATTTTCCTTTGGATACTAACTTTGCCAAAGGTGGAATGAAAAAATTAATGGAAGATCGAATGATGAAGCCTAAGCCAAGAGATTCAGGTAATGCAGATTCTTATCAAATTGTGGCCTGGGAAAATAATATTGAAGCTCTATATCCTGAGAATCATGAGACTATGATTAGAGGAGCTCAGGCCATTAGAGAGAAAACATGATGGAATGATCTAGTTGATGCAATTAGCATCAGAGCTTTTTTAGACAAGGAAAGGGAGAATGAAGACTTTCAAAATGTCTATGTGGAAGTAAAGAGAGGAAGGAATGTAGAAGATGAAGATGAAGAACCAATGAATAAGAAGCAAACACGAAAAGGTGGTGGTACAGGAGAAAGGACAAAAGAAGGCCCAACAATAAATCAACCACCACAAAATACCCTTTCATCTTCACAATCAAAGGAGGCATCAACTCCAAAGCAAAGGGTGGAAGATAACATGGAAAAGGGTAAGGACAAGAAGAAGGACATAGAAAAAGGTAAAACCAAATGCCTTACTTATAAGCTTCAATCTGATATTGAAACTTCTATTGATTTGAAAGGAGTATTGGAAGGACGGATTTTGGATGCAAAAATTGAATTTACCTTACGGGAGGTCTTAGGAATTGCAAAGAAAAACTTCTATGAGTTGATTATTGATATTATCAAAAAAAACGCCAAATGACAGTAGAGACAGTGATGACAAGTGCCATTGACACTTGTTTAACTAAAGAAGAGGAGGAAGAGATTGGCCAAGTGTTTTCTATTGAATGTAAGTCAAGCCTTGAAAGAATTATGATTGTGGAGGATGATAAGGTGAGTCATGGGATTGAAGAAAAAGATGTAAATGATGGTATGCCTATTGATTTAGAAGAGGAGGTTTTAGACATGTTTTCTCTTCAACTTCAAAAAAAGAAGGAGGATACCACCCACAACATGGAGGAAAAAGAAGCAAAGGTATATGCTTATGCCACTTTTGATGATGGTGATGGAAAAAAGGTGCAAAGGTTTTAGGATTTTCTCATCCTTATTGGGCTAGAGCTACTACAGAAGCCAGATTAAGCTTGAAAATTTGAATGAAACAATCCATGCTTTGGTAGATCATGACTCAGAGATTAATATCATGTCTAAGGCAGTATATGAGAAAGGAAAATGGCCTATAGATACCAATCATGGGTGGATATTGAGAGCTGCGAACAATGAAAAGGGAGGGTTGTTTGGAGCATGTCCTGCGGTGAAGACAAGGATTGGAAATGTGGAAGTAGAGCAGAATTTCTTTGTTCAAGATCGTGGCACATATCCAATTATTCTTGGTCAACCATATATTACAGCTTCAAGAATGGAAACTAAAGTGCTAGATGATGGATCTCACTATGCAAGGATTCGAAGTTGTGATGGAAGGAACTCAGTACAATTCCTTACAGTGAAGCCAGAAAGCAAGAGGCATAGAGATCAATTACGTGAAAAACCTCTTGATACTGAAGAAGGATTCCAGGATTTCTAGAAAGCACACGTGGAGAATGGGGGTCGCGTGTGATTAATATATTTACTAAGGTATTCCCCAATATATATAAGAATGGATATGGAATTTTGAGTCGTGATTAGTATCTTGAATTTCAAAGGTGTAAGAGTAATGGATTCTAAATATAAAGCCAAAATAAGAAAAATAGAAAAGAATTTTGAAAAAATGGGGATAATTTCACAAGAAGAAAATATATCGGGATTAATAGAATGGATTGGACTTCCGATTGATCTACTACATCAATTAGAAAGGTTGAAAAATATGGAGGAGGTTATGGATAATAGAGGTATTATAGTTGAAGTCAATGATCAATGCTTTTACAAAGAAATATTACATTTTATGGAAGACCATGGTGAAGACATTCATATCCGTAAGTGGAAAAATGAAGCTGAAGTGAATGCCAAGTATAAATCAGTAGCAAAGAAAGTAAAGCCAGTAGCAACTCAACTACCAGATAATTCTAAAGATTATTTCAAGCGAGCTGAAAAAGAGCCAGGATTAAGAAGTTATATAGGAATTGGACATCAATTCACTAAAGAAACACTTGACAAGTTGGAGATTGGAGGGGTGAGTTTTTAAATAAACCTGAGAAGTATTTATTTCAAAGCATGCTTTTAAAACATGGAAAGGCATTTGCATCTAAACCTAGTGAAATAGGATGTGTTTATCCAAATGAGGTAGCACCTATGGTGATCTTTACAGTTCCACATATACCGTGGGATTTAAAACCCATTCCGGTTCCAAGAGCTTTACTACCAAAATTAATTAAATTGCTCAAGGAGAAGATGGAAATGGGGATTATAGAACCATCCATGGGTCCATATTCAAATCGCTGGTTTATGGTGCCAAAGAAATCTGGAGCATTAAGGTTTATTCAAGATATGCAACCTGCCAATGGTGTGACAATCAGGAACAAAGGATCTGGACCAATTGTAGATGAAGTTGCTGAGGCATTTGCGGGGCATGCAATTTATTCAATTGGGGACTTATATTCTGGATATGATCAATTTCAACTTGCAGCAGAGAGTAGAGATTTAACAACAATGAACACGCCTTTGGATTTGGTTCGTATGTGCACATTACCTCAAGGAGCTACCAATTCAGTAGCACATATGCAAAATACAATGAATCAAGTTTTAAAGGAGTTTGTACCTAAAAAGATCATACCTTTTGTTGATGATATTCCTATCAAAGGTTGTAAAGAAGAAGTGAAGGATACAACAATTGATAAAAATGGTTGTAGGCAATTTGTCAAACAACACATTGAAGATGTAGAGAAAATTTTGAAGAGACTTGAAGAGGTAGGTCTAACTTTATCTATTGACAAATCAAAGTTTGGAATAGATGAAATCATTGTTGTAGGTCATTTATGTGGAAGCTATGGTAGAAAACCAAATCCGGAGAAGATCGATGCTATTGCTAAGATGAAGCCTTGTAATAGTATAACTGAAGTAAGAAGATTTTTGGGGGCATGTATTTTCTATCAAATTTGGATTCCACATTTTGCCCATATATCAGAGCCTCTTTACAAACTCTTACGGAAGGGAAATAAATTCAAGTGGAGAAAGGATCAAAATGAAGCTATGGAGTCTTTAAAGAATATTTTAAGATCTCCATCTATTTTAAAGCAAGTTGACTATGAAAATGGTCAACCAGTGGTGATGATGGTGGATACTAGTCCAATTGCTATAGGTTGGGCTGTTGGTCAAGATGATATCAATGGAAGACGTTTTGCAACTAGATTTGGAGCAAGAATTTTGACTGAGCGACAACGAGCTTATCCGCAAGTAAAAAGAGAACTATGGGGAGTTGTCACAGCATTAAAGGCTGAAAGGAATTATTTAATTGGAGCAAATGTAGTATTGGAAGTTGATTGTTTACCTCTACTTGGTATGATTTCAAACTGTTCAATTCCAGATATTGCTATGTTGAGATGGATAGCTTTTATCAAATCTCTTAATCCAATTCTAGTACATATTAAAGGTAAAAAAAATGCTGTAGCAGATATGTTGTCTAGAGCTAATTATATTGGAGATGAAGAAATGATTGCAAAAGATGATGATGAAGATGACAACAGCAAAAGCTATAGCATTGTATTTGTTAACACCAACAAAAGAGAAGATACAATTCTTCCTTTTAAGGAAGAATTATATGAAGGTAGATTGAAAGATGTTGGTTGGTATTTAAGTACTCTACAAAAGCAAGCAGAATGGTCAGAGAAGTATTTTAAGGAAGTTAGAAGACATTCCTATAAATATCTTTCGCGTGATGGATTTTTGTGGAAGAAACCAAAAAAAAAAGATGAGATTCCATTGAGAGTGGTTGGAGATTTATCTACAAAACTTCAAATTCTCAAGGAATTTCATGATACAAATTGGAGTGGGCATCGAGGCATTTGGGCAACATATACAAAAATCAAAGAAAGATATTGGTGGAAAGGACTTTACAAAGATGTGGAAGATTTTGTAACTTCATGTATTGAATGTCAATTTCAATCAAAGATCCGGTATCGTGATGAATTGCATCCTACTTATCCTCTTGCTATTCACTTTCAATGGGTTATTGACTTAGTTACTATGCCAAATGGATTATGGGGAATGAAATACTTAGTATTGGCAAGAGAAGAGCTATCCAATTTTGTTGAAGGAAGAGCATTGAGGACCAAGCAGACTGAAAGAGTGTGTAGATTTATTCTTGAAGATATTTTCAGTCGATATGGATGCATAGGAAGAATGAGAGCTGATAGAGGAGAATTAAATGCTGCTGAAGCTAAAACATTTTTTGAAAAGCATGGAGTAAAATTGAAGTTGACAACTGCATATAATCCTGAGGCAAATGGAAAGAGTGAGAGAGGTCATCCTCCAATCATTCAAGCTTTGGTCAAAGCTTGTAGAGGAAATTCTAAAGATTGGCCTAGATTACTACCTTATGCTTTATGGGCTGACAGAACTACACATAGTACAGTAACAGGTTATATGCCAATTGAACTTATGTTGGGACAAAAGCCTATTATGCCAATTGAAGAATCAATTCCTACATGGTTGTATTTGTCTTGGAAAGATGGAATTTCTAGAGAGCGGTTGCTAGAACTTCGAATACAACAAATTGGTAAACTACCAGAGGCACATCAAAAAGCAATGGAAAGACTTAAAGAAGCAAGGCTTAACAATAAGGAAAGGTTTGATAAGACACATCGATTGCGGGTAAAGCCTATTGAAGAGGGAGATTGGGTGGTGGTTTATGATAGTACATTAGAGCATCAGCATAGCACTCAGAAGAAATTTGCTCGAAGATGGTTTGGACCATATATTGTTGTCACTGTTTATGAAAATGGCACTTACTTACTTCGTGAATTAGATGGAACTGTACTTAGAAATCCAATAGCAGGTAAGCGGGTGAAAACATTTCGAAGGAGGAGTGACAGGTTTTCATTTGAAAGCCTTGAAATGCTATCATCTACATCAATGGAGGATACAAATATCATAGAAATTGAAGATGAGGATGGAGAAGATGAAGAATGAATGGTGGCACATTCCGGAAGATGTGCAGGTTTGGAGGGGGTGGATGTCATGTTGTAAATTAAAACATAGTGTGAAAGATATAAAGGAATGTGTTAAAATAAAAAGATTAAGATTAGAAGAAGAGAGGATGAAAAAGAGAGGGGTTGTGGTTATAACCACATTATCTTGGAGATTATAATGTTTATCACAAGCTCAGGGATGATAGGTAGGCCAAACTACTAATTTCCTGCTGAAATTCCCACTAGCAGTACCAAGTCATGAAGCCAAGGATTTCTACAGTGAAGTCAAGTGGATTCGAACCCACGTCAACTCCAAAGTAGCTAAGAACTTAACCACACAAGCTTCTTTGACTTGGCAGTGTAGGATGTAGTTCTTTCTTTTTTATCTCTAATCTAATCTTAATTGTTTCTTTCTACTTATTAGATTTTTTTCTATTTTATCTTAGATCTACTTTACCTTTATTCTCTTCTATTTTAGATCTAAACTTAAATGTTGTGGGCTGAAATTAGAAGAGAAGTTGGTAGAAAAATGGTAGTAAGAAGATAGAATAGAAATTTACCTCAAAAAGTGAGATTCCTTCAAATTAATCCAAAAGAAAGGATTGAAGAGGTGGAAAGACATGGCTGAGGTGTCTCTTTGACCAAGGGAAGAAGGAAGACCAGGCCGGGAGGACAAGAAGGGGGTCGTGAAGAAGAAGAGAGGTTCTTTTTGGAGAGATAGGGTTTCTTTTTGATAGGCAGTATATGTTTTTGTATGTAGAAGAAGCTTAGAGAGGATTTTAAGTGAAACCTTTTTTGTAGGTTTGTAGTAGACAAGATAAGGAACATATAGAAACAATTTTCATGTCTTTTGGTTAAGTATCAAGGGAGATATGAGTCGTCAAAGTTGCAAGTGTTTAAGACTAGGGCAGTGAGGTTTACTAAATTTCGGGCCTCGGCTCTTGAGAACCATTTGGACTCTAGAGGCAAATTTTGTTGGGGTTTTGTTCCTTATAGAGTTTAATACTTTGAATCAAAATCTTAAGTCAATATGATCTTTGAGCAAAGAGTTATGAGTGAAATTGTAACTGGATGTAGGTGAAAAGAGAAATAGAGTGAAAGCAGAATTGGGGTTTGTATGGGCAGAGTGTGTGTGTGGGTTTTTTTGGGTATGAATGGAGTTAGGGAATGAATTTGAGTGTGAAATTTGATAGACGTGATCTAAGCAAGTTAAGAAAGAGATGAGAGTAAGTTTGATACTCATTTATCTTATGAAAAAAATGTTATGCTCTTTCAAAGTGATAGGGGTCTATCTCTAAGTCAGTGAAGTTTGGAGGAGCATATCTTTGTGATCAAAGTAGAATTTTGAGTAAATTTTATTGGGATTTGTACATATATGAGTCTATTAAGTTGTGTAAAAAACTGATTGCTATTAGAGTTATGTTTAAAGAATTATGAGGAAATTTGTAGTCGGATCCAGAGTTGGTAGAAGATAGAATTAAAGGAGAAGGGTAGAGTCTATAACTCTATTTCCAAGAGGAGTTTTGGAGCAAAAATTGGAGGATGTTTACAACATAAAGCAAGCAACAAGTCTACCAAATTTCAATACTTGGGATTTTGATAATGAGGAGCAATGAAGGTGTGAAGCAAAAGGGGTCCAGAATCAAAGGCAGCATGGAGGGGTTTCTTTGGCAACATGGTTCTCTCTAACCACATGAGCTATAATCAAAAGGGTTATGGGGTTTGCTTCCTTACTTCCTTAAGTACTTTGTGTCCAAATTTTGCTTCAATTGATATGATATCCTAGGATTTATGGGCAAATTTGAGGGCGGGTTTCTAAAGGCAGAATATGTTAGGGTTAATAAAGTATGTTTTTATGTAAATTCTTCAATTTTATGAATTTTATGAATCTCATCTTGCACTTAAGAAATGAGAGGCACAAAAGACCCAGTGTTTCTTAGGGCTAAGACTCTTACCACGACACCGTGACAATTTGTAGAGACTGCCGTCATTTGAGTATTAGAGCTGGATCCTTCTTGTTAGAAAGCGGATTATCCCTCTTTTTGAAGGCATTCTAGTGCTTTAGAGGTTGCGGATTATCCTCCTCTAAATTGATATTTGTTCCATCACAATATCAGAGCTTAGTTCTTTGAGGTAGAGAGTGGACTACCCCTCTCCTTGGAGATACTTGAGAATTCTAAGGGTTGCAGATTATCCTCCTTTGGACCAGTATTGATTCCTTTTTCTTTACTTAGCATGGCTCGTAGAAAAGACGTTAATATGGTAGAATCTTTGGAATCAAAATTAGATACAATCATCAATGCCGTTAACGCTCTAGCGATTAGAACTGCAGAAATTGAAGGAAATTTTGCTAAACTCCCTCGAAGTACAAGAGTAGGAGTGGCTCATATTATAGTACAACCACCTCAAGTCTCTCTAGTTAGTGAAGTACTGCCATCTACATCTCAACATGACAATTTGATTATACCGTTGTATAAAGAACCTTGAATTAATCTCCTAGAGAAGTTTGATGGTATCCGATCAAAATTTCATGGCTTTATAAATCAAGTTCGATTGGTAACATTCTTACAACCGGAACGCTATTCAACCGAGGAGTCGCGAGTTGGATTAGTGGAGACATTGCTTATTGGGCAAGCTTTGTCTTGATTTGTCCCTTTATTCAAAAAAAGGTCTTCTATCTTGAGTAATTTTGAGACCTTTCTAGAAGCATTCAAGGAGGCATTTGGAGAGCATGATAAGACTCGGTGGACAACCATTAAGATTTGTACTCTACGTCAAGGATCACGCTCTATATTTGTTTACGCATCAAACTTCAAACAACTTGTTTGTGATATCAATTGGGTAGAAGAAGCCCTACTGAGTCAATTTTATTGGGAACTCAGAGACAACGTAAAGGATTTACTACTATCTCTATCTGATCCTCAAACACTCAATGAAGAAATCAGCCAAGTGGTGAAGTGAGACAATCAACTCTTTCAACAACGTTAAGACCATTATTCGAGAGCTACACCGTATCCACAAGGAAATTACTTCTATTTGGATGCTCCTATCAAGAGCATTGAAGTTCAATCTGAAACAAAAGATATGCAAATCGATGCGATACGTTTTAAGCCCCTCACAATTGAAGAAAAGAAGCGACAATTTGAATAAAACTTGTGCTTATATTGTAAAGAGATAGGCCATAAAGGCGGAACTTGTCCAAAGAAATAGAAGCCTTGAACAACAAGACTCAAGAATACAAGCGTGTAGGAAAACGAGGACGCTCAGCTACAATAGGGACCGTGCGGCTGGACATTTTAATATCCAAAATTAATCAAGGTTCCTTTTTTTTAGCTCAACTTTCTCATTGCTTTATGGTACCTTTATTTCTTGGTATTCAAAAACTACAAACCGATGCTCTACTAAATTCAAGAGTATCTGCTTGTTTTTTAGATGAAGAATTTACCAAGCTTCACAAATTTTCTCTTATGAAGAAACAAAAGCCTATCCATATAGAAGTCATAGACGGTTGACCTTTGTCTTCTGGCAATGTTACTCATGAAACTAAACCATTGAAGGTACGCCTTAAAAATCATGAAAATAGCATTGTGTTTAATATTATCAAGATCTTTTTATGTCTAATCATTTTGGGGCTATCTTGGCTTGATAAATATAATCCATTGATAGATTTGAGGTTGCAAAAAGTGACATTTTCAAGAAAACCCTTGAAGGTGGAACCTATCAAAATAATGTCTAGAAATAAACCCTTGTTTATAAGTATGAGGGCTTTCATGAAGGAAGCCAAGCATAATACATCTCTTGTCATCTTTGCAATGCCAGCTCAAGAAGATGCAACTCCGATTTTGGTTATTCCGGAGCAGTATGAAGAATTCAAGGATGTCTTTGAGAAGAAGAATATTGACATGCTACCAGAGCATCGACCATATGATTGTGTTATAGATCTCCGAGAGGGAGCACAACCACCATTTGGTCCAATCTACAATTTATCACAAGACGAACTCTTAACATTGAAAAATTACATTGAAAAGAATCTTGTAAAGAACTTCATTCTGCATTTTAAATCCCTAGCAAGAGCACCTATTCTCTTTGTGAAGAAGAAAGATGGCTCATTACGAATATGCATGGATTATCGAGGCTTGAACAAGATCACTATGAAGAATCGATATCCATTGCTACTAATATCCGGACTCTTGGAACAACTTGATGAAGCCAAAATATACACCAAAATAGATCTTCGTGGAGCTTACAATCTTGTACGAGTAAAAGCGGGAGATGAATGGAAGACAGCATTTCGTACGAGGTATGGATATTTTGAATATAATGTCATGCCTTTTGGATTGATCAATACACCAACTATATTTCAACATTTGATGAATGATATTTTTTAAAAATATTTGGACAAATTTGTTGTTTGTTACCTCGATAATATTTTGATCTATTCCAAGAATGTTCAAGAATATGCGGGTTATGTAAAGTTGGTGTTATAAAAATTTTGGGATGCAAAATTATACGCCAAGTTAGAGAAATGCATATTCCATCAATCTAAGGTAGAATTTCTTGATTATATTATTTCAAACAAAGGATTGTTGATGGATCAGAAGAAGATTCAAGGAGTAACAAATTAGACAGTACCAAAGACAGTATGGAATTTGCAATGTTTTCTTAGATTTGCCAACTTCTATTGCATTTTCATCAAAAACTATTCACAAATTGCAACCCCATTAACGCGCTTGACATCAAAGGACAAGCTCAAATGGAGTACCCAAGCATAAGAGGCTTTTCAAGAGTTAAAGTTGGCATTTACGACAGCTCCGATCTTGATACATCCTGACTTTACAAAGGCCTTTTATTTAGAAATAGATGCTGCTCATTTTGTGCCAAGAATTGTATTATTCACATGGAGAAGGATGATAAACTTCACCTGCTTGCGTTCTACTCAAGGAAGTTTTTGACAACAAAAATCAACTATGAAATTCACGATAAGGAGCTACTTGCGATAGTTGATTCTTTCCAAGAGTGGCGTCATTTATTAAAGGGTGTTGCACATCCAATGACTGTATATACAAATCACAAGAATTTAAAGTATTTCACAACAATTCAAATTTTGAATCGTCGCTAAGCTCGGTGGAACATGTCATTATCCCGATTTGACTTCATCATCACATACCAGCCAGGAAGGCAATAAGGACTATTGGATGCATTATCAAGGAGATCATATCTAGTATCTAAGGCTAGAGATGCAGCATTTGATCAGCAGTGTACAACTTTGCTACAACCAGAACAGTTTTGCCTCCGTACCACCTCCATGATCATGCAAATTGATGCTGATTTTTTAAAACAAGTTCGTGGAGCATCAGTTGTGGACTCATTAGTCTTAAATGTGAAGCAACACTTTGACAAAGACAAGTTCAAGATTGAGGACATGTTATTATATTTTGAAGATCGACTATACATTCCGAAAGGATCAATTTGACTTCTTATTCTTTAATCTCAACATGAGTTCTCAACCGCAAGTCACTTTGGATTCAACAAAACAATGGAGCTTATTTCTCAAGACTTTTGGTGGCCTCAAATGTGGAAGGTAGTGAAGAACTTTGTACTATCATGTGACCTTTGTTCAAGATCAAAGAATCCTCGACATTGTCTTTACGAGCTTTTATAACCTCTGCCAATTCCAAAGCGACTGTGGTCTTCAATATCTATGGACTTCATTACAGATTTTTTACCTTTTGTAATATTTGGTGCTATCTACGTGGTGGTAGATTGATTTACGAAGATGGCACATTTTGTTCCATATACAAAGACAACTTCTAGTGAAGAAACAACAAGACTATTTATTGATAATATATATCGATATCATGGTTTATTGGATGACATTATTTTGGATCAAGGGCCTCAATTTATATCAAAGTTTTGGAGGTCGCTTTTTGACATACTAAGGGTAGATATCAAATTCTTTTTTATCTTCCATCCTCAAATCAATGGTCAAACAAAGCAAGTCAACCAAATCTTGGAGCAATATCTATGATGTGCGATCAACTATCAACAAGATGATTGGACTACATATCTACTATTGCTGGAATTTGCGTACAACAATTTGGTCCATGCCTCAAGCCAACACACACCTTTCTTTGCAAATTATGGATATCATCCAAAACTTGATTTATTAGATAAATCCAAAGATGAAAATGCAACAGCTAAAGATCTTGCAAAGCATTTAATGGAGATCCAAACTACCTTTAAGCTTCAATTATAGGTAGCTCAAAACTCGTACAAAGCTTTTGCAAACAATTTTTAAAAAGATTTTCCTACTTTTCAAATTGGAGATAATATTTGGCTCTTGCAATGAAACATCAAGACCACTTGACCTTGCAATAAGTTGGATTATAGGAGGTTGGGACCATTTTGCATTTAGAAGTAAATCAATCTTGTAGCTTATCAGCTAAAACTACGTACATCCATGAAGGTACATCCAGTCTTTCATGTTTCTCTTTTAGAAATTTATAGCAAATCAACTTTACCAGGACAAATACAGCCACCACCACCTTGTGTTGAAATCAAAGACCACATGGAATATGAGGTGGAATAATTCCTTAATTCATGACGAAGATAGGAAAAATTGGAGTATTTAATTCACTGGCATGGCTATGATATAAATGAGCAAACTTAGGAGCTAGCAGAAAATGTAACAAATGCACCGTAAAAGATACAAGAATTTCATCGACAATATTTTCATAAATCAAAAGTCGACCACTGATGAAACGTGAAGATGAAGCCTTCTCCAAAGGAATGTATATAAGCAGGATCCAAGTCTTATCAAAATATAACTTGTTGCATTTTATTTTCTTGTAGTATCAAGATATCTAATCTCAAAGTGTATTTAGATATGGCTAGTGAGTATGAGGATACTGCACTAGTGATGTCATCTCAACCGAATAGCTCACAACATCAATCTCTAAATGAATAATTAGAATAATTAAGATGATGTCGAAGAATATCAAGTAGTAGGTCACTTGTGATTGTCTTTGAAACTGAACCAGCTCATGAAGGTAGTTGCAAAATGATATTTTTAGGTCGCTTCCATAATAAAGACACAGAAGTTCAGGCATGGTCTCAAGTGGAAGGTGTTGGTCATTACCGATGGCTACAAGGACCTATGAATCATCTGTCTTGTAAACGACAATTGGAATATATTACAAAGACTATGCGCCAAATCTTTGATTTCTTGCGTTTGTGAGCATATGTCTCAAATGGCTTCTCAAAGATCTCAAAACTAGAAGAGGGGGTGATGTCAAGGACATACTTATTAGAACCTTCTAAAATATTCTAGAAGGTACTTAGAATTCTCTGGAATCTTTCAGAACCTTCTAGTATCTTCCAAATAGATAGAAATTGCTTGAGAAGCTTTCTAGTTGGTAGAAGTTGCTTGAGAAGCTTCCTAATTGGTGAAAGTTGCTTGAGAAGCTTCTTAATTGGTGGAAGTTGCTTGAAAAGCTTCCTAGATAGCAATATATATTAGAGTCGAGACTGAAGAGTTCTTCAGTCTTGACAACACATCTCTTAGAGCTCTAACTCACCTCTCTGGTATTGTTTTTATACTCATCTGATTAATCTAATTCTTGTCAGTTCTTCTTGAATTTCTTATTTAGACTTCCACTCTATATTCTATGTCCGTAATATATACTACCATTATAACCTCAAGATTGATGCCTATCAAATTAGTGAATAAATTAAGGCTAGGCCTTACATGTCTTGGTAGTCTATAATATCTTGCTATGATATCTAGATCCAAAGCAACCCACAATCTGAGGCCTTTTACAACCTGTAAATATGCAAGATCTACGACAAGAATAATACTTGTTTGTTGAATTCCGCTTGGACTCCTTTTCTAGTGGATCATTAAGATCTATCTTTTTCTTGTTTGATAGCATTCTGTTTGGAATAGATTAATCAAAGATTAGATTAGAATTGCCTTCAATGTTGGAGTTTGTTGGATGAATTTGAGTCCTTGTTTTAATTCTTTTGATTTTAGATCTAGTAGAAGAAAAGAATACTATAATATATTGGGGAGGAGGACCTTAATTAAAGACTTAATTGAGGTCTTTTGTCTTTACAGACCTTAGATTTCAATCATCTAATATAATATTTATTGAAATTTTTTATTTATTTTAAAAAAAATTATCTTGCTTAAATCTAGAAACTTCACTAATAAAAAGATGTAGTCATAGAATTACATAGCTTTATCATACTTTGGCTATTTTTGTATTAGACAATAATATGATTTTTTATAGGCAATTATCTTACATTAATTATATTAATTATTCTATACTTTGCTGTAAGATTTTTTTATATCTTTTATGGATCCATATACTTTATTTTTCCTTCTATTTACATAATAATTATATTTTTTGATTCTTATAAATTTATTTCATTGATATAATTAAATCTATAATATTATAATTAATTTCAATTTGAATAGTCTTCATTTGGATTATCTAAATGAGAATTGAAGAGCAATCTATCAAAAGAGCCTTATTATCATCTATTATTGTATAGTTGCCATTTGATTTTATTACAAAATTTGATTTAAACCTTCAATTCAATTAATCTTAAAAGTTCTATAAATTCCATATCTTAGTTGTCTTGATCCACATAGAAGCCTTCTTTTTTAACTATGGAGGTTCATGTGATTTTAATCACTGCCTCATTCATTATCATTCATGTTTGTATTATTCCAGCTTGTCTATTCATTAGATTAATAGGATACATATCTATATCGGCCATTTTAGTTCTAAGCAACACTTTGTTTTGATTATTTGCAACCAAATAAAAATCTATTGTAGAGACTTAAGTAGAATCAGCTACAATATTATCTTATATAATTAAAGTTGATTTCTTTATATACTACTATTATATTGTCCCTTTTTGAGCTTCTATTGTTATATCTAAATGAAATAAAGCCATCTAAATTTTTAAAAATAAAATAATAAGTAAATTTTAGATTATGAATATGAGCATACCTTGTTATTTGTTCTAATCTAAGGTGTAGTTTGATTTATTAATTATAGGAGCAAAATCTTATCTAAGCTGAAATTTATTTGTTTGAGGTCTTATTTTTGACTTAGCCAAAGTTGGACATTCTTTAATTCAATGATTTATTTTTAAGCAAAATTAACATCAAATAAGAAGATTCAGATAATGAATTAGAACTAATTTTTTTTAATTAGTAACAAGTTGGTGACTTTTACCTTAAATTTTCAATTGGCTTCAAATTCTATAATAGTATAAAATCTTGATTCAGTTATTTTTTTATTTTCTAAGTCAGTACCAAATATTTATTTAAGTTTAATAATGATTTTAGAAGCCATAAGAAGAAATTCCTTTGAAATTCCTTTCAAAGCAATCCAAGTTGAAATTTTGAAAGAACATAAATAAATACCATTCAAATATCATATAGTTTTTAGATCAAAGTTGGGGCCCCATGCCTAAAAGTTATAAAAACCAAAAGTTAATCTATATGAAGATTGAATTAATATTTGACATATCACTTCTTTGAAAGAGGTCTTTAGATAAACAAATCAGCATTCTAAATTCTTCTTAAGAGCAATAGGGCCTTTTAAAAGGACTTTGAATCCTTGTTTCTATGATAATAGACTATTAATATTAAAAAATTTCTTTACAAAATAGACCATGATAATATTGTGACACAATTTGGTTATCTTATTCCAAATAAAATCTTGATTTTTTGAAATTTTTTGAAGCTTAGTTCTTAAATATAATCCAGCATAATTACAAGAAAATCTTAACAATAGGAACTCACCAAAAAAATACTAAGTTGGATGTAGGTAACCAGATTTCTAGTGTAACTTATAAGTAGCAATAAAATCTTATTCTAAGTCTATTAGCATTTTAAGATTATTATCAATTATTGTAGTATAGCCGCTTGTAGGACCACTCTCCTTCTTGATACATATTGAATAAGACATCTTAATATAAATTATTAGAAGAAGGAGAAAAAAAAAAAAAAAATCCTTGACAAGAGAGAGAAGTGCTTATTCTTCTATCTATTTTTATTCACTATGCAGATTTTGCTGCAATCAATTACTAAGTGATGCAACTATAGCTATGCTAATAGTACATTAAAGAATCCTATGTATAAAATCCAAGTTCTTTTAGCTAACACTCCATACCTTGTTTGCATTCACTATTTTAAAGAATTAAATGAATCATATTTTGCTTTCAATATTATATTCTATTTTTTAATAATCTTATATCTATGATTGATGATTAGCTCCCCCATCTTTTTAAATATCTAATGAAAGAATTATAGAAGATATGGTGGAACTTTTAAAGTGGTACCATCTTATTTTGATGTTGATTGTATAAAATGTGTACATGGAGTACATGTGTCACAAGTATAAGATTTATTCCAATAATTATCTAATTAGTATGGATAAATAGAAATAGATAACAATAGATTAATTTGATAATATCTTATAGAGAAGCTTTCTAGAAGCTTCATAGATGCAGATTCATCTCTATACATGTTTATAGGTGATTGATAGGTTAAAAATTTGGCCAACAAGATAAATATGTGGCACACATATAGGAAACTTGTCTTACAAGTTTGACATGTGTTTTATAAATTGGACATGTATTGGAGATCCTATAGAACACTGCCATATAGTTCTTATGTAGATAATATATATAGATACAAAAATGAAGTCTTTTTCACTCTTGCCAACTCTTTTCTTATTTTTAGTCTAGTTTAAGAGTCTTTTGTATTTTTTAGTCTTTGACAATAGCTATTCCAGCTTCTTCTTAAATAAATATACTTCTTTATTTTTATTTTGTCATTTTTCTTTGACATAGGTTTCATTAATTTATGCATCTGTTTCAGCTCATGTCATTCACAGATTGACAAGAGTAAAGATGCAATATCAAAGTTTTATCTTTTTTTGATTAAGAATAGATTATTCTTTTTTCTTGATAAGACATAAGCATATTAGAAGTTGTAGATTACTCACTTCTAAATTCATATTATTCTTAGAATTTTTTTCTTTGTTCTTGAATATTTTATTTTATAGTAAAAATAGACACTCTTTCTTTTTTGTTGTATTCTCATAACAAAGCTTGCTAAAATGAAGAACATAATGGCATAAATATAAGAGCAAATAAAAAAATTAATGCTTACAATGCATCAACTCAGTGTACCACCATAAGGAGGAATAAGATTAGTAAGAAGTGAAGATATAGAGATGATTGGAGCTACTTCAAGCCATACTACTTCACCTATAATGGAACACCATTCAAGTATCAAGGAATCAAAAATTAGTTTACCGCAGAAGTTTGATGGCACAAGATCTAAATTTCAAGGATTTGTCAATCAAGTACAACCGGTGATTGAACTTCAATTTCAAAGTTATCCAATTCAAGGGTGACAAATCAGATTTATTAGAATATTACTTTCAAATTATGCTTTATTATAATTTTCATCTTCTCTTGAACAATGTGATCCAATATAGGATAATTTGGAGGCATTTTTAGCAAAGTTTTGATTTATATATAGAAAACATAATATAATTTGTGTTGCAACCAAAAAAATGCGTAAATTATGACAAGACAATCTATTAGTGACATCATATGCTTCATAATTTCAACAACTAGCAACTAATATCAAATAAAATGATGTTGCACTCATTAGCCAATTTTTCTATGAATTACAATATGAGGTAAAAAAATTGATGCTCAACTTATCTGATCCTTAGACATTGAATCAAAAAATTGAATTTATTATAAAGTGTGATAATTGATATTTTAAGTTTTAATTTAAGAGTTGTATAAGGAAGCCCCAATGTTATTATAATATAATGGCAACATTGACATCTTTTTAATATATATATTTAGAAGTAAAACACATGCAAATTGACACAATGCATTTTAAACTTCTTATTGAACATAAAAAAACTTGTTGTTATCTAGAAGGATTGTGCTTATATTATAGAGAACCTAAGCACATTATTCAACATTGTCTAAAGAAACGATGCAACTACAAAATGAGAAGTATGGTTGTCAAAGAAGATAATATGTTGAGAAATGAGTTTGTTTAGCTACAATAGAGACCATGCACATAAAATCTTATATAATTCCAATTAAAGATCTTATTTTCTCTTTAGAATCTTCTCTTTATTTTATAATAGATGTATATTTGAGATCTAAAAATCACAAAGCCTTTGCCTTATTAGATTCAAGAGCCTCAATGTGTTTTTTTAAATAAATAATTTATTAAAAATCATAGAATACTTTCAGTATAAAAAAATTAAATCTATACATGTAGAAATCAATGATAGTTATCCATTGTCTTTTGATGATGTTACCTATAAAATCTTTCCTATAAATATAACAATAAATGATTATAATAGTTATATAATCTTTAATGTAATTAAGTCTCTTTCTAATCAAGTCATTTTAGATTTATCATAGCTAGAAAAATATAATTCTAGAATAGATTAGATTTTTTTAAAACATTAATAAGAGTCCTGTTAACTAAGCAAAAAGCTATAAGTCTAGTATAATAAAATTTATACTTATAGGCGCAAAAACTTTTATGAATGTAGCAAAAGAAGAATCATCTTTTATTATTTATGCTACACCTATTTTTGATGGTGGAAATACTTTAAGTGACATTCTAAATTAATATTAAGATTATTAAGACATTTTTTAGAAAAAGAATGTAAATATTTTTCTAGAGCATTATTCATATAATTACTCAATTAATCTCAAAGAGGGAATTCAATCTCCATTTGGACCAATTTATAATTTATTATAAAATGAATTGGCTGAAGTCAAGAAATATATTGATGAGAACTTAGTCAAAAAATTTATACACCATTTAAAATCTCCAATAGGAGCTCTTATCTTGTTTATAAAGAAAAAAGATGGATTACTACAGATGTGTATAGATTATCAAGGGCTCAACAAGATTACCATCAAGAATAGATATCATCTATCTTTGATATCTAGACTTTTTTATCAATTGAATCAAGCTAAGATCTATACAAAAATAAATCTACGAGGAACATACAATCTAGTGCATATGAAAGAAGGAGATGAATGAAAGATTACATTTTGAACAAAATATGGATATTTTCAAATATAATGTCATATCTTTTAGACTTATAAATGTATCAGCTACTTTTCAATATCTTATAAATAAATTTTTTGTGAATTTTTTGATAATTTTGTTATCAATTATTTAAACAATAATTTTATGTACTCTAAGAATACAGAAGAATATGAATTTTATATTCATTGTATATTACAAAAACTTAGAGATGTAGGATTATATGCCAAGATGAAAAAGTATATGTTTTACAGTACTTAAGTTGACTTCTGATGATACATCATTTTGAATGATGGTGTTAAGATGGATCCTAAGAAAGTCTAGACAATTATAGACTAAAAGATTCTAAGAACAATAAAGAATGTGTAATATTTTTTTAGATTTGCCAATTACTATAAAATCTTTATTAAGAACTTTTTTCAAGTTGTAGCTCCACTTACATACTTAACTTATAAAGACAAATTTGAGTGGAATAAAAAAGCAGAAGCATCGTTTGAAGTTTTAAAGAAATTTTTTACTTCTGCACCAATTTTATATTATGTCAATATTTTCAAGATATTTTTTATGGAAACAAATGCATTAGACTTTAATTTTGGTATAGTATTTTTATAAATGGGAGCAGATGACAAACTTCACCTAGTAGCTTTTTATTCGACAAAATTTTTAGCAGTAGAAATTAACTACAAAATCCATAATAAAGAACTTCTTGCAATTGTGGATTCTTTTAAAGAATGGCATTATCATGAAAAAAGTCCCCTTTGGGTAGATGCAAGATCCTTCTTTACAATCAAGTTGGATCCCATATGCACAAACCTTCTTAATTTTCTCTTTTTGTATTTACAAACCCATGTGTGTAATAAATCAATAAATCAGAAGCTTGAAAATTTATAAATCCAAATCCACCCATTTAAATAAGTTTAAACTTTGGAAATATATAGACTATTTATAGTATAAATAATATGTACACAAAAAAATGAGCTTCAAATTCATCTTGAAATTCAAATTCTAGCTTAAAGCAAACCCTTCTATTTATCTAACTCCTTTAAAATCCTAGTTTAATTTGCTAGTTTTAACCAGCCATATCTCACTTATTCTAGACTCATTTCTATCAATTCTTGGATGTAAAATGTATAGCTTGAAATCTAGTTTCTAATCCAATTTCTTGATTTCTTGCTAGTATCTTAAAACTCCTAATATATCTAGAAAAGTGACAGTAAATATCATATTAGTAGCCTAAGTTCAAATAAGCATAACTCTCTTATCTAAGCTCCAAATCATGTGTTTCTACCACCTAAACTCATGCCAAGAAGAAGCTCTCTCTGAATACTTTTCTAGACTTGCTAAAAAACCCCGTCTTCTTTTCTTTTGAGCTCGTCAAAGAAGTCACAGCCAAGGTCTTCAAAGTCCAAGTCAACAACTAATAGTTTAAAGTTATAAAAACACCAAATCTAATCCTCCAAGTTAGCACTATTAATGGCAGCCAATTATTGACATCCAATTTTTATTTATCCTTAATAAAATCTTAAATTCAATCTCAAAGTCAAAACTCCTTATATCTACAAATATAATCCTGAATCTACTAAAAGCTAAGATTGGAAAAAAAGGTAAAAGAAATAAAAGAAGTTTCAAGGCTAAATCAAAGTTAAAATTAAGATTAAAGATAAAATAAAGATTTAGTCAAAGAAAAAAAAATGTGAAAATTTTCCTAAAACTATATAAAAACCTAGATTAGTAAGAAGAAAGAAAGAATTTAATAAAAAATTTAAAGAAAAGAAAATTAAGCAAGATTTTTATATATGGATATATTTACTTCACAATAGCATCATTATCTAGAAGGCGCTTCTAGCCCAGTCATTGTATATACAAATCATAAGAATCTTAAATACATCATATCAGCATGCTGTTGTATTGTGATTTGGCTACCATGTGAAAATATTGTACATAAGAATTTAATATATAATTTATTATACAGCTAAATGAAAGCCATATCAATGGATTTTTATAGGTTATAAAATATGGTTAGGTTATTAGTTTAAAAAGAATTTATTTAAAAGGTCTATTATTTAGATTTATACAATCTTTATTTTTATTTTTATAGTAATTATGAGATTGATTTTTATATTAATAATAACTTTATATATTTTAAATCATCCTTATTAGACATTGGTGATCCTTAAGGTCTTATTTACTTCTTTTATTTGATGTTTAGAATACATATTATGTAAATCTTATAAGAAAAAGGATTAGAAAGGACTTTTTAATGTAAAAAGAAGTAATTAGGCCATCTATGGGGATGAATGGAGATGGATGATAGAAGTCTCTATTTCTATTGGCCAAAAATCATGCCGAATGGGCTTCAAGGACACTGCTCGAGAGCTTATTAGGAATTAGGATTTGATTTTCAAAGGGATTCAAACATCAAAGACTAGAATCAACAAGTTTAGATTTTTGGCTATGGTTTTGGTGCAAATTTTGTATCATTTGGACTTCTTATAAAAGAGATATAGACACTCAAAGTTAAGATATCAAAATTGCATCTACTATCACTCTTTTGGGCATAACTCACTTGTACAAAAAGCAATAGATAATCGACAATTGGAATTGAAAAGAAAACTTTTTTGGCTACACTTTTTATATAGAATTTAAGCTAGAATAAAAGAGATATTAAAAGTTGAAGTTAGTATTTGTAAACTAAGGGCAATAAGTCACCCCGCTTAACTAGTAGTTATGTTTTGAGCTATATCTTAAATAATTTGATAAATTTTTAGCTCAAAATTTTCAAGAGTATATATATTTATATCACAAGATTATATGCAAAAATTTTGTGGCATTAGGATTTCGGATTTGTGAGATATGAGGAAAATAGCACTTAGATGTCTCTGAATTAGGATATTAAGCACCTACCAAGATTCTTAAGATATCAGACAATTGGAAGCAAATCTATAATTGATTTTTTTTGTAGTGAGACTTAAAAGTATTACTTATATTTTGAAGAAAGTTTTATAGAAAGTAAACAATTAGATCAAAAGTTAATGAATTCTAAAATTTAAGAAGAATTAAATCTTTACAGGTGAATAAGGTATTAAAAGATTTTTGTGGCAATTTGAGCCTTTTTATACAAACTTATTTAAATCTAAAAGGATTTATCAATATAATTTTTTTTCTATAATATCACTATATTATTTGTCCTTTTTATTAAGAATAAATTATTTATTGGAGTCTTGCCAATAAGTTTCAAATAAATTCTCCATAGCCAGGTTTCTAGTGTATTCCTAGATAGAAGATCACACCACACAACAACATATGTTGAATCATCATCAAGCTTATTGGAGCATGTCTTTGTGAAGATTCAAATTAATTATTACTTATCGGCCAAAAAAACAATAAGGTCTATTTGATGTCCTTTCTAGACATTCTTATCTTGTATCAAAAGAAAGAAATTCAACTTTTGATCAACAAAGAACAATAATCTTAAAGCTAGAGCAATTTCATCTTTGAGCAATAAAATCAATATTGATCATTGATTCAACTTTTCTCAAGCAAGTCAATCAAGTATGTCTTTAGACCTTTTTATTCATCAGATTAAGAATAATTCATCTAAGTCTCATGATACTCCCAAGTTCAAGTTTAAAAATGATCTATTTTATTTTGAAGGATGCCTATATGTTCCATAAGATGAAACACAATTATTGTTAAAGTCTAAGAAAGAGTTACTTGGAGTTTAACCATAGTAAGTTTCTAATAGTCAAAAGTCAATTAGGGATTAAGTGGCGGCTAGGGTCTCGACAGGCGGTTAGGTTTAAGGTCTTGACAGGCGGCTGGATTTAGGGTCTCGTTAGGCGGCTGGCTTTTAGATGAATGTAGATGAAGCCTATGTACTTTGGATGTGAACTCCACTTATAAGTAAAGGGTGTTGGAAGTGAGAGCCATCTCATTCCGCACTTCTCTTTGTGTGCAACCTTGCTGATGCTAAGTGTTGTGGCTTCTAACTTCTAGTTCTTTAACAGGTTATGGGCCCACTCACATTTGCTTGTGAGTTTTAGAAGTTTTATGAAGTCTTTGTTGTTGTGCGGAATAGGTCTTATGGTGTTTACTAATGTTAGAGTTTGTATGATCTTAGCTTATGTTATGACAAGAGGAGGTTCTGATTTGTAAGCTTAGAGATCTCTAACATTGCTTTGTGGGTTCTTATCTCCTTGGATAGTGAGTTTAAGACCATTGTGAAAGACCTTGATAGTGTCTTTATGTGTTATTGAAACTGTTTCATTAACCTTCTGCATTTCATTAAATAGTGAGTTGAAAGAGTGAAAGAACTTGATTGAGAGGTTCATAAGAGTGCATATACTGATTAGAAGCTTTAGAAGATCACTTAAGAGTGCTTTGAGTGAGAAATCACTCTTTTGTTCACAAGAGGATATTCTGAGTTTCTGCTAGTGCAAATTTGTGATTTTAGATCACATAGGAACTTCTTTTCTCAATATTCTTTGATACACTACTTCTTAGAAATGGCTTCTAGTGAGGGTGAAGGTTTGAGAGTGATTGAGAAGTTTAGAGGTGACAATTTCTATCATTGGAAGGTGAAAATGGAGCTTTTGTTGGCATCTTTGGACCTTTGGGACATTGTAGATGAAAGTGAAGATCCTCCATGCATAGATGCAAGTATTAAGGAGAAGAAGGACTTTAAAAGACGTGAAAAGAAGGCTTTTGGCATGATTGCCACAAATGTGGATGAAGCCAACTTTTCACACATTATCCATTGCAAAGGACCAGCGGAAGCATGGAAGACTCTTTGCAACATTTATGAGAGCAAGAACTTGTCCAACATCCTTTTTACAAGGAGGAAATTCTTCACTTGCAAGATGGAAGAAGGTGAAGACCTTATGGCTCACGTCAACAAGGTAAAGGCTCTTACAAATCAACTAGCTATTGTTGACAAACCTTTAGAAGATGGTGATATTGTCATGACCTTGCTCATGAGCCTTCCAGAGTCTTATAACTATCTTATAGTAGCATTGGAGTCCATCAAGTTGAAGAAGCTTACAATGGACTATGTGACGGCAAGACTTGCACATGAAGTGACCAAAAGGAAAGAAAAGGAGCATCAAAGTGAAGACTCGGCTCTCTTCTCAAGACAAGGTAAAGGTACCTATTCAAACCAACGTGACAATGGAAGGAGTAACGTGAAAACTTGCTTCATTTGCGGGAAATCAGATCATTTTGCAAGAAATTGCTACAAGGCCAAGAAAGGAGACAGAGAGAATGCTAACAATGCACATGATGAATTTAGAGGAGATGACTTTGCATTCATGGCAAGTGAAGGCACTTCTATAGCTGCCATGTCTAAGTGGATTATTGATTCAGGTGCTACCAAGCACATGACTCCATACAAGTGTTCTTTTAACACTTATGAAGAAATTCCAATAACAAATGTTTGATTAGGAGACAATGGCATGGTACAAGCTGTTGGAATTGGCTCCATTGTGGTGGAGATTGTTGTGAAGAATGAAACCAAGAGGATCAAATTGAAAGAAGTCCTACATGTGCCAAAGATGAAGAAGAATCTTCTTTCGGTGAGCAAACTTGTGTCAAGTGGTTGTAAGGTTCAATTTGATATGAATGGATGTTTTGTGAAGACATTGGATGGAGATAATGTTTTAAAGGGCTTTAGAGATGGCAACCTTTACATTTTCAATTGTAAGAAGGTGAATGGAGTTGAAGTAGCAGCATTTGCTGAATTTCCAAAAGATGAAGACAAGTTTGGAATTTGGCATCGACGCCTTGGTCATTTGAATGCCAAAAGCATGAAGGAGCTCAAATCTATGGTAGTTGGCTTAGATCTTAGTCAATCATACAACAATGCCACGACTCTAGCTTGTGAAGGTTGTATTCAAGGCAAGCAACAAAGGGCCTCATTTCCAAGTGGAGTAGCAACACGAGCAAGTAAGTTGTTGGAGATTGTGCATTCAGATGTTTGTGGACCTATGAAGACACCATCAATTGGAGGAGCAAGGTACTTTGTCACATTTATTGATGATTTTTCAAGAAAGGTGTGGATTTTTATCCTTAAAGCCAAGAGTGAGTGTTTCTCAAGATTTAAGGAGTTTAAGGCACATGTGGAAAAGCAATGTGAATGCAAGATCAAGGTATTACGCACAGACAATAGTGGTGACTATTTGTCAAAACATTTTGATGAGTACTTGAAGATTCAAGGTATTGTAAGACAAACATCTACTCCTTACACTCCACAACAAAATGGAGTTGCTGAAAGAGCAAATCGCACCATTGTGGAGATGGCAAGGAGTATGCTTCATGCTCAAAATCTTGGATATGAATTTTGGGCGGAAGCTGTGGTGAATGCAGTATACACAAGAAATAGGTGCCCTACAAGTGCACTCACATCAATGACTCCACAAGAAGCTTGGAGTGGGAAGAAATCTTGTGTTTCACACATGAGGACATTTGGATGCATTGCTTATGCAAAGATACCAGATTGCATGAGGTCTAAGCTTGAAGCAAAAGGTACAAAATGTGTATTTGTTGGATATTGTGAAGGTACGAAGGCATATAGGCTAATGTGTTTAGATACCAAGAAGATCATCAAAAGTCGTGATGTTGAGTTTATTGAGCATAAGAGTGCTTATGAGCACTTGGAGATGTGTCCAAGTGGGAGTAATGGTGTGGTTGTGGACACATCTTTAAATCTAGCAAAGAAAGAAGAAGAAGATGAAGACAATGAAGATAGTGGAGACATGAATGAAGGTGAAAAGCTAAAGAAGATGGAGAAGAAAGTCTCTTTGATTCCTAAGACCAGCAGTGAAGGAAATGAAGATGTTGAAGATGATGATGATGAGGAGTATCAACCTTTGAGTGAGAAAAGACAAAGTTTAAGAAAGAAGAAGCTTGGAAGAGTGGTTGGAGTACATGAAAGTGAATCTTCTTCAAATGAAAGGAGATATCCTATGAGGGAAAGAATACCACTTGGTGAATGGTGGAAGAACCACATTTTTTCTCAAGTAAGTGAAGAACATGCAAATGTTGCACTCCTTGTTGATCCATTGTCTTTATGTGATGCAAT
>JAWRVF010001348.1:0-78108 GCA_036785485.1 Physcomitrellopsis africana
CAAGTTAAACTTGGAAATTTAGAAGAAGCAATACATGCTCTTGTGGATCATGGATCTGAAATTAATATAATATCAAAGATTGTTTATGAAAAAGAAAAATGGCCTATAGATACCAAACATGGATGGGTATTGAGAGCGGCAAACAACGAAAGAGGGGGTCTTTATGGTGCATGCCCAGCAGTTAAAATAAAAATTGGAAATGTGGAGGTGGATCAGAATTTCTTTGTGCAAGTCCAAAGTACGTATCCAATTATACTTGGGCAACCATATATTACAGCTTCAAGAATGGAAACTAAGGTATTAGACGATGGATCACATTATGCTAGAATTCGGAGTTGTGATGGAAGAAATTCAGTGCAATTTCTCACAGTAAAACCAGAGCATGAAAGACATCGAGATCAACTGCGAGAAGTACCTCTAGACACTGAAGAGACTTTCCAGGATTTCTAAGGAGCACACGTAGAGCATGGGGATCTACGGGTGCAAGTACTTTATTTACTACTACATTCCCCAATGTACATAAGAATGACTGTCGAATTTTGGATTTGACCAAATGTGGTATTTCAAGTTTTCAAGGTATTGATATATTAGACTCTAAATATAGAGCTAAATTAAGAAAAATTGAAAAAAATCTAAAGATGAAAGGAGTGCTTTTGGAAGATGAAGCTATTTCAGGGATGGTGGAACAAATAGGATTTGTAGGAAATATTCTGCAACAGTTGAAAGATTTAAATGAAGGAATGGATATAAAAAATAATAATGATATTGTGGTGGAAATTCATGATCAAGCTCTTTATGAAGAAATAAAAAAATTTGTTAAAAATCCTACTAAAGAAGCTAACAATTGCATATTTGGAATTGAAGTACAAGTGAATACAAAGTATAAATCAGTGGCAAAGAAAATTAAGCCTGTGGCAATACAATTGCCTGAAGATTCCAAAGATCATGTAAAACAAGCTGAAATGGAACCAAGGCTAAGGAATCTGGAAGGGATTGGACATCGATTTACGGAAGAAACACTCAAGAAGTTGAAGATTGGAGGGGGTGAATTCTTGACTGATCTTGAAAGAAACCTTTTTTTGAATATGCTTTCTAAACATGGAAAGTCATTTGCATCAAAATCTAATGAAATAGGATGTGTCCATCCAAACATAGTGGCACCAATGGTGATCTTTACAGTTTCACATATACCATGGGACTTAAAACCTATTCCAGTTCCAAGAGCTCAACTCTCAAAATTAATTGAGTTGCTCAAGGAAAAAATGAAAATGGGAATCCTTGAACCTTCTATGGGACCATATTCCAATCGTTGGTTCACGGTGCCAAAGAAAATAGGAGCATTAAGGTTTATTCAAGATATGCAATCCGCTAACCGAGTTACTATTAGAAATAAAGGTTCCAGTCCAATTGTGGATGAGGTGGCTGAGGCTTTTGCAGGCCATGCCATTTATTCAATTGGAGATTTGTATTCAGGCTATGATCAGTTTCAATTGGCAACAGAGAGCAGGGATTTAACCACAATGAAGACTCCTTTAGGTTTGGTTCGAATGTGTACATTACCTCAAGGTGCCACCAACTCAGTGGCACATATGCAGAATGCAATGAATCGAATTCTAAAAGATTTTGTACTAGAAAAGACTATATCATTTGTGGATGATATTCCAATCAAAGGTTGCAGAGAAGAAATAAAAGATGTGACTATAGAAGCGGGTGGCTGCAAAATATTTGTAAAACAATATATTAAGGATGTAGAGAGGATTTTGAAAAGATTGGAGGAGGTGAATTTAACTCTATCCATTGTTAAATCCAAATTTGGAGTTGAAGAAATTGTAGTTGTAGGCCATTTGTGTGGAAGCTATGGAAGAAAGCCAAATCCAGATAAGGTAGATGTTATTTCACAAATGAAAGCCTGCAATAATATCACTGAGGTGAGAAGATTTCTTGGAGCATGTGTTTTCTATCAAATTTGGATACCTCATTTTGCTCATGTAGCGGAGCCTTTATACAAACTTTTAAGAAAAAGAAATAAGTTTACTTGGGGCATGGAACAAGATAAAGCTATGGAAGATTTAAAAAAGATTTTGAGATCTCCACCAGCTCTAAGACAAGTGAATTATGAGAATGATAAGCCTGTGATAGTAACAGTGGATACTAGCCCTATTGCCATAGGTTGGGTTGTTGGACAAGAAGATGTCAGCAGGAATCGATTTGCTATTAGATATGGAGCAAGAATCTTGACAGAGCGCCAAAGGGCATATCCACAAGTGAAAAGAGAGTTGTGGGGTGCAATTACAGCATTGAAAGCAGAAAGAAATTATTTAATTGGAGCAAATGTGCTATTAGAGACTGATTGTTTACCTTTGCTTGATATGATATCTAACTGCTCAACTCCTGATATTGCCATGCTAAGATGGATAGCCTACATTAAATCTCTAAATCCAATTTTGATTCACATTAAAGGCAAAGAAAATACAGTAGCGGATATGCTATCAAGGGCTAGATATATGGATAAAGAAGAAATGATTGCTGAAGAAGAGAATGAAGATAGCTATAATAAAGAATTGGGTTATGTATTTTCAACAAATAAGGAGAAAATGGAAGAAGTTCTACCTTTTGAGGCAGAATCATATGAAGGAAGATTGAAAGACATTGGCATTTATTTGAGCACCCTTAGAAAATTGCAAGATTGGTCAAATAAGTTTTTAAAGAAATCAGGCAATATTCATATGGATATTTTCTACGGGATGGGCTTCTTTGGAAAAAACCAAAAAGAAAGGATGGAATGCCATTGCGGGTAGTTGGAAATGCATGCACCAAAGCTCAAGTTTTAAAGGAATTTCATGATTCACATTGGGCTGGGCATCGAGGAATTTGGGCTACATATACAAAGATAAAGGAGCGGTATTGGTGGAAGGGTCTTTATAAAGATGTAGAGAATTTTGTAGGATCGTGCCTTGAATGTCAACTTCAATCCAAAATCAGATATCGTGATGAACTTCACCCAACTTACCCTCTTTCCATTCATTTCCAATGGGTAATTGATTTGGTAGTTATGCCAGTTGGATTATGGAATATGAAATATTTAGTTCTGCACGAGAGGAGTTATCAAACTATGTTGAAGGCAGAGCTTTAAGAACCAAACAAACAGCTGGAATATGTCGATTTATCCTTGAGGATATTTTTAGTCGCTATGGATGTATTGGAGGAATGAGGGCTGACAGAGGGGAATTAGATGCTGCTGAAGCTAGAAGTTTTTTTGAAAGATATGGAGTGAAGCTAAAATTAACCACTGCATATAATCCAGAAGCAAATGGGAAGAGTGAAAGAGGCCACCCACCAATCATACATGCATTAGTTAAAGCTTGTAAAGGCAATTCAAAGGAATGGCCAAGGCTACTACCATTTGCTTTATGGGCCGATAGAACCACCCATAGTACGGTAACGGGATATATGCCAGTTGAATTAATGTTGGGTCAAAAGCCCATTATGCCAGCAGAAGAATCTATGCCTACGTGGTTATTTTTATCTTGGAAAGATGGCATATCTCGTGAAAGACTTTTGGAACTCCGGATCCAACAAATTGAGAGACTATCAGAAGACCACCAATTGGCACTAGATAGGTTGAAAGCAGCAAGATTGGAAAATAAAACACGATTTGATCAAACTCATCGATTGCGTTTGAAACCAATCTTGGAAGGTGATTGGGTAGTGGTTTATGACAATACTTTAGACCACCAACATAGTACGCAAAGAAAATTTTCTCGGAGATGGTTTGGACCATATATTGTTGTAATTGCTCATGACAATGGAACTTACTCACTTCGAGAATTAGATGGAACATCTATCCGAATTCCGATAGCAGGGAAACGAGTGAAAGCTTTCCGAAGAAGAAATAACAATTGTCTACCTGAAGACTTTGAAATGTATGTGTCTGACGAACAATGGAACCAAGAAGATAAAGAAATTCAAGATGAAGACGAATACGATGAAGGGTGAATGGTGGCACATGCCGGAGGATGTGCAGGTCTGGAGGGGGTGGATGTCGTGAAGTAAATACATTCATATATAGAAACCTAACTTAATTATCTTTTCTTCAATATTTTATTAAGTTCTTTCTTTCTTCTTACCAATCTAAGTTTTTATATAGTTTAAGAAAAATTTCTCACTTTCTTTCTTTTTCTTTAGTTAAAATTTTACCTTATCTTTAATCTTAACTTTAACTTTGATCTAGCCTTGAAACTTTCTTTTATTTCTTTTATCTTTTTTTCAATCTTAGATTTTAGTAGATTCAGGGTTATATTTGTAGATATAAGGAGTTTTGACTTTGAGATTGAATTTAGGATTTACCAAGGATAAATAGTAGATTTGGATGTCAATAGTCGGCTACCATTAATAGTGCTGACTTGGAGGATTAGATTTGGGGTTTTTATAACTTTAAACTATTAATTGTTGACTTGGACTTTGAAGACCTTGGCTGCGACTTCTTTGACGAGCTCGGAGGAGAAGAGAAAGGGGTTTTTTGGCAAAGGCAGAGAGGTATTCAGGGAGAGCGTCTTCTTGGCATGAGTTTAGGTGGTAGAAACGCAGGATTCGGAGCTTAGATGAGAGAGATATGCTTGTTTGAACTTAGACTACTAATATGACACCTACTGTCACTTTTCAGGGGGTATTAGAAGTTTTAAGATACTAGCAAGAAATCTGAAAGTTGGGTCAGAAACTAGACTTCAAGCTACACATTTTACGTCCAAGAATTGATAGAAATGAGTTCAGGTTGAGTGAGATATGGCTAGTTAAACCCAGCAATCTAAACTGGGGTTTTGAAGAAGTTAGATAAATAGAAGGATTTGCTTTAAGCTAGAACTTGAGTTTCAAGAAGAATTCGAAACTCATTTTTTGTGTACATATTATTTATACTATAAAGAGTCTATGTCTAAAATCTCATGTCAATTGAAACCTTGATTAGGGAGTAATGGCAAATTTGTTCTTGGGTGCCTAGGGTTTTGACTTTTAAAGGTATCTGCCAAGGATTTGGTGATATCTAACGATCGGCAATGAATTCATAGCTCAAATTTTATGTGATGAGAATCAAAGGTATGAGTTATGTTTTCCCAAATTTTGAGCTTATTTGAACGGCTGGATCTTCAATTATGAATTTTCAAGTTTCAGGTTGAAATTTGACTTCTAAAAGTATCTGCCAAGGATTTGGTGATATCTAATGATCGGCAATGAATTCATGGCTCAAAATTTATGTGACAAAGATCAAAGGTATGAGATATGTTCTCCCAAATTTTGAGCTTATTTGAACAGCTGGATCTTAAATTATGAATTTTCAAGTTTCGGATTGAAATTTGACTTCTAAAGGCATCTGCCAAGGATTTGGTGATATCTAATGATCGACAATGAATTCACGGCTCAAAATTTATGAGACAAAGATCAAAGGTATGAGATATGTTTTCCCAAATTTTGAGCTTATTTGAACAGTTGGATCTTAAATTATGAATTTTCAAGTTTCTGATTTGGTTTTACTTATATAATTACTTGCTAATATTTTGATGATATCTAGTGATCGGTAATGAATTTGCGGTTGAGAATTTTTGTGAAGATGACTAAAGAAGTGAACTCTATGCTTCCAAAATTTGAACTTATATAAACGGCTGGATTTTGATTTATAAATTTCCAAGCTTCTAGTTTGTTGATTTATTATACACATGGTTTTGTGGCTATAAAAGAAAGGTTTAAAAAAAGAAGTTTGTGCATATTGGATCCAACTTGATTGTAAAGAGGGACCTTGCGTCACTGACGGACTTCAAGCTCTAAGGATTGTCATGAAAGAGCCAAAGACTGGCATGTTTGATAAATTTCATGGAATGAGATTTAACTTTTAAGGATTTGTACAACAAGTATAACTTTATGTCTCAGACATAAGATTTATTTCAATAACTATCTAATTAATATAGATTAATAGAAGTAGATAAAATAAGTTAATTTAATAATATCTTAGAAAAAAGCTTCCTAGAAGCTTTATAGATGTGGAATCATCTTTATATATGTCTATAGGTGATTTGAAGGTTAAAAACTTAGTCAACAAGCTAGCCACATGTCACACATATTGGTAGCTTACAGAACAAGCTAAGTACGTGGCACACATGTGTGAAACTTGTCTTACAAATTAAATATGTATAGAAGGTCCTATAGAATATTGCCACATAGCTCTTAGATAGATAGTATTTATAGAGACAAGAGTGAAGGTGAAAAAAAGATATGACCTTGTTGTATAAATCCTTGAAAGTTGGATCTCATTCCAACTTTGACATCATATGCAATCTTTTTCTCACCTTTGATATCATAGGCACTCTTTTCTTCCTCACCTTCTTTGATGCACAAGAGTGTCTGTATTCTTCTTCTCAAAAACGTCTTAATAATCTTGATATTGGCTTGGAATGCCACTTGAAGTCCTTCCACCATCAAAAATGGATGTAGCATAAATAACAAAAGATGATCATTTTTTTGCTTCATTCATAAACGCTTTTGCCCCTATAAGTATGGATTTTATTATATTAGGCTTATGGTTTGTTATTTGATTTATGAGACTCTTATTAATACTTTGAAAAAAGTCAAGTCTACAAAAAATCCAATCCATTCGAAGGTTGTATTTTTCTATCCATGATAAATCTAAAATAACAGGATTAGAAGGAGATTTAATTATATTAAAGATTACACAACTATTATGACCATCTATTATTAGATTTATAGGAAGAATTTCATGAGTTATATTTACAGAAGATAATAGGCGACCATGTATGACTTCTATATGTACATGTTTATTTTTTTGTATTTAAGGTATTTTATGACTTTTAACAAAAAAATTATTTAAAAAATACACAAAGGCTCTTGAACCTAATTAGATAGAGGCTTTGTGATTTTTAAGTCTCAAATAGATATCTACTATAACTCAAGGAGAGGGTTTTGAGAAAAAGATATGACCTTTACTAGGAGTTGTACAAGATTCTAGCTGCACGATCTCTATTGTAGCTGGATAAATTTGTTTTCCTATATATTATCTTCTTTGACAATCGTTCTTCTCATCTTGTGGTTGCGTCGTTTCTTTGGACAATGTTGAATAGTGTGCTTAGATTCTCTACAATATAAACACAATCTTTCTTAACGACGACAAGACTTTTTTTATTCAGTAAGAGGTTTGAAACGTACCACATTGATTTACATGTCTTCTACTTTTGAATATACGTGTTGATATTGCTATTGTATTATAATAATGTTGGAGCTCCCTTGTGTGGCTCTCCGATCAAAATTCAAAAAGCCAATTGTCATACTTTACAACAAAATCAATTGCTTGATTCAATGTCTGAGGATTAGATAAGTTGAGCATTAATTTCTTTACCTCATATTGTAACCCATAGAGAAATCGACTAATAAGTGCAACATCATCCCACTTAGTATCAATTGCTAATTGTCAAAATTGTGAAGCATATGATGTCAGTAATCAATTGTCTTATCACAAGATACAAATCTTGTTGGTTGCGACATGAATTGCATCATGTTTTCTATACATAGATCAAAATTTTATTAAAATTGCCTCCAAATTATCCAATATTGGATCATGTCATTCAAGAAAGGACAAAAACCATAATAAAGAAAAACTTGACAATAGTGTTCTAATAAACTTGACTTGTGACCATTGGGTTAGATAACTTTGAGATTGAAGTTCAATCATCAATTGTACTTGATTGATGAATCCTCAAAACTTAGATCTGGCACCATCAAACTTCTCTAATAAACTAATTTTTGTTTCTTTGATGCTTAAATGGTGTTCAATCATAGGTGAAGTGATATGGCTTGAAGTAGCTCGAATCATCTCTATATCTTCACTTCCTGCTAATCTTGTTGCTCCTTGAGGTGGTGCATTGAATTGATGCATTGCGAGCATTAATTCTCTCATTTGCTCTTGCATTTGTGCCATTGCACTATTTATTTCAGCAAGCTCTATCATAATACTACAATAGGGAAGAAAAAAGGTGTCTATTCTCACTACAAAATAAAGCACTCAAAAATAAAGAAAAAAATTCTAAAAACAATATCAGTTTAGAAGTGGATAACCCACAACTTCTAATATACTTATGTCTTATCAAGAAAAATAGATAATCCATTCTTAATCAAGAAGAGACAAAGCTCTGATATTGTAACTTCATTTTTGTCAATCTGTCAAAGACACGAATTAAAACAAATGCATAAGTTAGTAAAAACTATGTCAAAAGAAAATAATAAGATAAAAATAAAGAAGTATATATACTTATATAATAAATATATACAACATATGTATATACTCAAGTATAACTCAAATACGATCGCATATGAGGAATACAAGTTATACAATAAGCTAAAACTAATTAAATTACCAAAAATTCATCCAAGGATCAAATCAAGTATGCTTATAACCTGTAGAAAGCTAATAACTCATTGTAAAACATATCAAAATTTCACAAATAGATGTCTTACCGTTTAAAAGTTATAGCTAAATGAAACAAGCACTAAAATTTCCCAGCAAATACAAAGGCAGCAAAGCTCCTCTTCACTTCAGCCTTTGTTGTGGTTGCTTTCCATCTCCAAAGTGGACATGCAATAGCTTTTTAGAAAGCTCACTCTATCATCTGACTTGTCTTAAAATTTTGCATGTACACCTCTCAAACTTCAGATTTTATAGCTAGTCGAATCTACTCCTCAAATCCTAGTGACAATTTGCCCTCTTGACACTTCATGACTCATAAATCTTTCATAGAAGCTTCAAATGCATTGATTTTTGTTTTTGTCAAAAGATTATATAAGCTAAAATATCTAAAATAAGCACCTAAAATATCAAAAAGTTTAAAGAGACTATCCGACTTAGGTGGTTGAACAAAATCTTTGCCCTTCTTCGTCACGTGGTAGTAGACCCTTTTCCACTCTCAAGCTCACAACTTTCTCTTTCTAACTCCAAATGCTACAAGAAATAGCTTGATAAAAAGCTAGCACAATTTTCCACACTTTCTACAAATTTTATTAAGAAAGAAGCAAAATCAAACTTGTAGTGGTAGCTCAAAGTTTCTACCGTCACTTTTTGATAGTAGCAAACCTCATTCTATTAAAATAAGCATAATTTTTTGTTCACAACTCCAATATAAGCAAAAGAGTAGGTTCTAAAATCCTCACAACTCAAAGAATATGCTTTTCAATTTTCATTACAAATGCTTCTATCTCCTTGGAGCTATCTCTCTCCAAACTTCACTGCTCAAAAACTGCCAAACCTTAGGTCTAGCAAGAGGAGTATTCTTTCCTTTTTTTTCCACATCAGCCTATGACACGTCCACATGGGAAGCCAAATCCTATTGATCAAGCCCTATTCACCCCATACTCTTCTCTCTTATCCCTCACAAGATCCATGCTACCTCAAAGTCAAGAAGAAATGTAAAACAACCTTTATCTTTCTTCTAATTATAAAAGAATCTATTTTAGGATATAAGTAAGGTAGAAACCAAAACAAATAGCCATCTTAATTCACTAATTAAGTAGCTAAAATAAATCCTCTTCTTATAATGTCTTCTAAAATAACCTCTAGTACTTACATATGTAATAACAATAAATATAAGATATATAATATTTTTAGATATTGTACGTAAATATAATATAATAATAGTAGGATATTTTGGATATAATAAGACTTTGGAGCTAATATTGAGAGATTTTTGGTGGCCTCAAATGTGGAAGGCTGTTAAAGAGTTTGTACAGTCGTATGACATTTATTCAAGATCAAAAATTCCTTGTCACCAACCTTACGGACTTCTTCAACCATTACCTATACCAGAACAATCTTTGTCTTCTATTTTTATAAATTTTATTACAGATCTTTCAAAGTCAAATTTATATGATTCTATATTCATGATTGTAGATCATTTTACCAAGATGGCACATTTTGTACTATATAAAAAATCTATTATAGGTGAAGAAAAAATTAAACTCTTCCTTGATAATATCTATTACTATCATAGACTCCCAAGGGATATTATATCAAATAGAGGAAAACAATTTATATCACGGTTTTGCAAGACTCTTTTTAAAATATTAAAATTAGATATAAAATTATCCTCAGCTTTCCACCATCCAGCTAATGGACAAATAGAACAAATAAATCAAGTTTTGGAGTAATATTTGAGATGTACCATCAACTACCATCAAGATGATTGAACAACTCTTTTGCCATTAGCAAAATTTGCTTATAATAATTTGGTACATTCTTCCACTCAACAAACTCTATTCTGTGCAAATTATGGTTATCATCCACGATTTGATACTTTTGACTTTTCAGAAGCTGATAATCCTACGATAAAAGATTTGGCAAATCGTTTGTCAAAGCTACATGCAACAATGAAGGCATAATTAAATAAAGCTCAAAAATGACAAAAAATCAATATAGATGTCTATTGCAAGGAACAATCTTAATTCCATGTAAGCAATAAGATATGATTACTTTGTTATAATATCAAGACTATCCGTCCTTGTAACAAGTTGGATTATCATAGACTTGGACCTTTTTCAATTTATAAACAAATCAATCTAGTTGCTTATCAATTGTGCCTACCAAAATCTATGAAGATCCATCTTATATTCCACGTGTCACTACTCGAGCCATATAAGACAGTGGATATACAAGGAAAAAGACAAATACCATCGCCTCCTACAGAAGTGGACAATAATGAAGAATTCAAGGTCAAATAGATTTTAGATTCAAGGCGGAGCCAAAATTGATTGGAATATCTTGTACATTGATGCGGATACGATATTAGTAAATACAGATAGGAGCCATCTAGGAATCTGACAAATACATTAATAAAAATCAATATATTTCATCGATAACATCTATTTAAATCAAGATAAAGAGTTAAGAAAATCTTTGCTATAAAGCAAAACAGGTTCTATAGAGATTTCATTCTATTTTGTATCATTCTTTGATATTTTCTTGAATTTATTTATGCTAAAGAAATGAATGATCACCAACAAGTGAATTTCACTCAAGAGCCATTGTTTGCTAACTTACTAGATGCGACATTATGACTATCTGTCACGGACATAAGATTTACTTTAGTAATTATCTAAGTAATATGGACCAATAGAAGTAGATAAAATAAGTTGATTTGATAATATTTGATAAAGTAGCTTCTTAGAAGCTTCATAGATATGGAATCACCTTTATACATGTCTATAGGTGATTGATAGATTAGAAATTTGGTCAATAAACTAGCCACATGGCGCACATATTGATAGCTTGTGGAACAAGCTAGTCATGTATCACACATGTTAGTAGCTTACGGAACAAGCCAAGTACGTGGCGCACATGTGGAAAACTTGTTGTGTAAGTTTGACACATGTATGAGTCCTATAGAATATCGCCACGTAGCTTTTAGTTAGATAGTATTTATAGAAGCAAGAATGAAGCCCTCTTCACTCTTGTCAATTCCTTTCCTAATTCTAGTCTAGTTTCAAGAATCTTCATGTTTCCAATCTTTGGCAATAGCCATTTCAATTTTCCTTTGAATATACATACTTTCTTATTCTTATTCTAAGACTTTTCTTTGATACAATTTTCATTAGATTATACATCTTTTTCTAGTTCATGTCCTTGAAAGATTGACAAGAGTATATATAAAGCATCAGAGTTTTGTCTTTTTTTGATAAACAGTAGATTATCTCTTTTTCTTAATAAGACATAAGCATTTTAGAAGTTGTGGAGTACCCACTTCTAAACTGATATTGTTTCTAGAATTTTTTCTTTTGAATGTATTATTTTGCATTTCTTGAAAGTGAGGATAGACATCTTCCTTCCTATTATATTATCATGGTAGAGCTTATAGAAATGAAGATTGCAATGGCACAAATACAATAAGAAATACGAGTGGCTGATAACAAGTGGGATGATGTTGCACTCATGAGCCAATTTCTCTATGGATTACAATATGAGGTAAAAAAATTAATTCTCAATTTATCCGATCCTCAAACATTAAGTCAAGCAATTGATTTTGCTGTGAAGTATGACAATCGACTTTTTGAATTTCGATCCGAGAGTCGTATAAGAAAGCCTCAACGTTATTATTCAATGGCAATATCAACGTTCTTACAAAATATACATGCGGAAGTAGAAGACATGCAAATTGATGCACTACGATTTAAACCCCTTACTGAATAAGAAAAGATTTGGCGTTGTTGTATTGAAATTGCTTACAATATGTAAAATCCACTCAAAAATCATAATATGTTTATAAATTTAGATATGTGTTAAAATGGTTAATAAAATAAATTAAAGGGATTGATAGAAGAAACTTTATTTTATTTTTACTAGTTTTGATTATAGTATTTAAAAATTATAAGATCTAAATGATTAGTATGAAGCTTTGAGAGAAGGTGGGAGCCTAAGGATGAAAACATAAGCTAGTAGGAGGCTAATTGGGAGGGATGAAATGAAGGCATGGTCGGATGAAGGCAAGGAATGGAAAACTTCATCCCTATTGGTCGAATACCATGCCCAATGGGCTTTGAGGAGGCTGCCCGCGACCTTAACAAGGGTTTCGGCGACTTCAAGGAGGCCATTAGAAACAAAAAGACTAGGGTTGTAAAGTTTAGGATTTTGGGTACAATTTGTGTACAAAAATTAGAGGATTTGGAGTTAGGGTAAAGAAGTTATAGCCATTTGAAGTTAAGGTGTCAATATGAGACATACTATCACTCTTTTGAGTATTAGAGGAGTTATATGAAAGCTTTTGGAGATCGAGAGGTGCGGCTAGAGAGGGGATTTCAAGCTCTACACCTGATGTGGAAGAATTACTACATTTGGAGTTCTAAAGAAGGAGTTATTGGGATTCAAAGACAGCAGATTGAATTCCAAGGCAGTAAGTAGGCTGTTTTGTTGATAGTGATGGGGTTTGCCATATCTTAAGTTTTTGGACGAATTTTTGTCTCAAAATTTCCAAGAAGGTGTATTATTATGCTAAAAAGCTATACATCAAAGTTTCATAGCATTTGGACTTTTAGATTGTGAGATATAAAGAATTTAGTACACAAGTGTTTGTAAACAAGGGTTTAAAGCTACTGCTAGGGTTTTGGCGATATCTAAAGATCGATAATGAATCAATGGTTGAAATTTGTGGTGGTAGTTGTGAAGAATATATCAGTACTTCATGTAAATTTGGAGTAGATTTGGACGGTTGGATTGAAAGTTATGGATTATTGAAGTTTGAGAAAAAATTCCCTTCCTACGGGAGAATGAGGGTTTAGAGTATTTTGTTATGTTTTGAGTGGTTTGAGGAAATTAGGCTTATTTATTGGATGTAATAGCCCTATGAAGAAATCTTTTATATAAATTTGAGGGTTTTTATTATACTTGAATCTTGCTTGAGTAATTAGTCGCAGCTAGAAGCCCAGCGCTTTCTTGAGGCAGATTCTCTCTTCCCCGACAACGTCGTTAAGGAGGATTATATTTATATTATGGACAACCTAAGCACACTGCTCAACATTGTCCGAAGAAATGACACAATTACAAAATAAAGAGTACGGCTGTTAAAGAAGACAGCATGTTGGAAAATAAAGTTGTCCAGCCACAACAGGGACCATTGTCGTGGTAGAGAGAATTTGCCTCAAGAAAGAGTTGGGCTTCTGGCTGCCACTAATTACTCAAGCAAGATCCAAGTATAATAAAAATCCTCCAAATTTATATAAAATATTTCTTCAAAGGGCTATTACATCCAATACATAAGCTTTAAATCCTCAAACCTCTCAAAACATAACAAATGCTCTAAAATCCTCATTCTCTCGTAGGGAGGGAATTTTTTCCAAACTTCAATAATCTATAACTTTTAATCCAACCGTCCAAATCTACTCCAAACTTACATGAAATACCGATATATTTTTTACAACTACCACCACAAATTTCAACCATTAATTCATTATCAATCTTTAGATATCGCCAAAATCCTAGCAGTAGCTTCAAACCCTTGTTTACAAACACCCGTGTGCTAAATTCTATATATCTCACAATCTAAAAGTCCAAATGCTATGAAACTTTGATATATAGCTTTTTAATATAATAATACACCTTTTTAGAAAGCTTGAGATAAAAATTCATTCAGAAACTAGAGATATGGCAAATCCCATCACTATCAACAAAACGGCCTATTTACTGCCTTGGAATTCAATCTATTGTCTTTGACTCCCAATAATTCCTCCTTCACAATTCTAAATGTAATAATTCTTTATATTAAGTGTAGATCTTAAAATCACCTCTCTAGCCACACCTCCCGATCTTTACAAGCTTTCATAAAACTCCTTCAATCTTCAAAAGAGTAACAGTAGATACAATTTGTATACCCTAACTTCAAGCACCTACTCTTCCCTCATTAAAACTCCAAATCTTTCAATTTTTATACCAAAATTGTAGTCCAAAAAACAAGCTTTCTAATCCTAGTCTTTGATTTTCTAATAGCCTCCCTGAAGTCACCAAAACCCTTGTTAAGGTTGCGGGCAGCCTACTCAAAGCCTATTGGACATGGTATTCGACCAATATGGATGCAGTTCCCCATTCCTTGCCTTCATCCGACCATGCCTTGATTTCATCCCTCTTAATTAGCCTCCTACTAGCTTAAATTTTCATCCTTAGGCTCCCACCTTCTTTCAAGACTTCATACTAAATATTTAGATTCTATAAAATTTAAACCCCATAACCAAACTAAGTAAAAATCTAAAATAAATTTTTTTATACTAACTCCTTTTAATTAACTTTAATTACTTCCTTTACTAACCATTCTAACACACATCTAAACCTATAAACATATTATGCATTTTGAGTGGATTTTACATAGTATAAGTAATTACAGTACGGCACCGTGCAGCTAGAACATTGTACAATTCCTAGTGAAGGTTGTATTCTTTCCTCAGAATCTTCTCTTTGTTTTATAATAGATGTATATTTAGGACCAAAAAACTACAAAGTCTCTGTCTTATTAGATTCAAGAGCCTCAGAAAGCTTTCTAGATGAACAATTTGTTAAGAATCATAAAATACCTTTAGTACACAAAATTAAACTTGTACATGTAGAAGTCATAGATGGTTGTCCATTGTCTTTTGGAGATGTCACTTATGAAATCCATCCTATAAAAATAACAATAGATGGTCATAATAGCTACATAACCTTTAACATAATTAAATCCTCGTCTAATCTAGTTATTTTAGGTTTATCATGGCTAAAAAAATAAAAACCTCAAATAGATTGGAATTCTTGTAGACTTGATTTTTCTCAAAATATTATTAAACATCCTGCCGACCAAATGAAAAGCTATAAGTCTAGTACAATAAAACCCGTACTTATAGATACAAAAGCTTTTATCCACGCAACAAAAGAAGGATCAACTTTTGTTATTTATGCCACACCCGTTTCTGATTGTGGAAAGACTTTAAGTAGCATTCCAAGCCAATATCTAGATTATCAAAATGTTTTTGAGAAAAAGAATGCAGATATTCTTTCAGAGCATCATCCATATGATTCTTCAATCAACCTCAAGGAAGGAACTCAGCCACCATTTTGACCAATCTATAGTTTATCACAAGATGAACTGGCTCAATTCAAGGCATATATTGATGAGAATTTGGCCAAGAATTTTATACGCCATTCTAAATCTCCAGTATGAGCTTCAATTCTATTTGTGAAGAAAAAAGATGGATCATTGCGAATGTGTATTGACTATTGAGGGCTCAACAAGATCACAATTAAAAACAGATATCCATTACTTTTAATATCAGGACTCTTTGATCAGTTAAATCAAGCTAAGATCTATACAAAAATAGATCTAAGAGGAGCATATAATCTAGTACACATTAAAGAAGGACATGAATGAAAAATTGCGTTTCGAACCAAGTACGGACATTTTGAATATAAGATTATGTCTTTTGGACTTATAAATGTACTAGCTACTTTTCAACATCTCATGAATAATATTTTTTGTGAGTTCCTAGACAATTTTGTCATATGTTATCTAGACAATATTTTGATCTATTCTAAGAATGTAGAAGAACATGAAATACATGTTCGTCAAGTATTATAAAAATTTAGAGATGCGGGATTGTACGCCAAGATAGAAAAGTGTGTATTTCACACTACTCAAGTTGATTGCTTAGGATACATCATTTCAAATGATGGTCTCATGATGGATTCTAAGAAAGTCCACACAATTATGAATTGAAAGATTTCAAAGACGGTAAGAGATGTCTAATGCTTTTTAGGATTTGCCAATTAATATTGGATCTTCATCAAAGACTTCTCTCAAGTTGCAGCTCCACTTACACGTTTGACTTGTAAAGACAAATTCTAGTGGAATCAAGAAGAGGAAGCAATTTTTGGAGCTCTGAAGACATTGTTTCTTTCAATACCAATCTTGTATCATGTTGATTTTTTTAAGGCATTTTTTATGGAAATAGATGCATCAGACTTTGCCTTGGGTGCGATTTTGTCACAAATGGGAACAGATGACAAATTTCATCTAGTAGCTTTTTATTCAAGAAAATTTTCAATAGTCGAGATCAATTATGAGATCCACAACAAAGAACTTCTTGCAATTATAGATTCTTTTCAAGAATGGCATCATTATCTAAAAGGTGCTTCTAGTCCAATCACCATATATACATATCACAAGAATCCCAAATATTTCATGTCGGTACGTGTGTTGAATTGTCATCAAGTTCGTTGGAATATGTCTTTGTCAAGATTTGAATTCATTATTACTTATCAGCTAGGAATACAAGAAGGTTTGTCTGATACCTTTTCTAGTCATTATTATTTTGCACCAAAAGAAGGAGATGCAGCTTTTGAACAACAAAGAATGGTCTTCTTGAAACCAGAGCAATTTCATCTTCAAGCAATGAAATCAACATTGACTGTTGATTCAACTTTTTTCAAGCAAATTCAGTCAAATATGTCCTCAATCCCTCTTATTTATGATATCAAGAATAATTCTTTCAAGATTCATGATTTTTCTAAATTCGAGTTCAAAAATGATCTACTATATTTCGAAGGATGCCTATATGTTTCAGAAGGAGAAGCATGTTTACGTGTTCTTCAAGCCTATCATGATTTTTTAACTGCATGATATTTTGAATACAACAAGACTTTGGAACTTATATTAAGAGATTTTTGGTGGCCTCAAATGTGGAAGGCAATCAAAGACTTTGTACAATCATGTGATATCTGTTCAAGATCAAAGACTCCTCGTCATTGATCTTTTAGGCTTCTTCAACCATTACCTATTCCTGAACAATCATGGTCTTCTGATTCTATGGATTTCATCGTAGATCTTCTAAGCTCAAGATCTTATGACTCTATATTTGTGATAGTAGATCGATTCACCAAAATAATATATTTTGTACCATGCACAAAATCTATCATAGGTGAAGAAACAACTAAGTTTTTCATTGATAATATCTATCACTATCATGGATTACGTAAGGATATTATATTGGATAGGAGAATTCAATTTGTGTCAAGATTTTGGAGAACCCTTTTCAAGATCTTTAAAGTGAACATAAAGTTTTTTTCAGCTTTTTATCCTCAAACTGATGGACAAACAGAGTGCGTGAACCAAGTCTTGGAGCAGTACATAAGATGTACCACCAACTACCAACAAGATGTTTGGACAGCTCTTTTGCCATTGGAAGAGTTTGCTTATAATAATATGATATATTCTTCTATGCAAAAAATACCTTTCTTTGCCAATTATGGTTACCACCCATGACTTGATGCTTTTGACTTTTCAAAAGTTGATAATCTAGTGGCAGAAGATTAGGCAAATCGTTTGTCAAAGCTACATGCAATAATGAAGGTGCAATTAAAAGAAGCTCAAGAACGACAAAAAATAAATGCAGATGCATAACGCAAGGAACAACCACAATTCAATGTGGGAGACAAGGTATGGTTACTTCGTCGCAATATTAAGACTACTCGTCTTTGTGATAAGTTGGACTATTGTAGGCTTGGACCTTTTTCTATTTCTGAACAAATCAATCTAGTTGCATAACAATTATACCTACCAAAATCCATGAAGATCCATCATGTATTCCACGTGTCACTACTTGAGCCATACAAGACAGTGGATATACAAGAAAAAAGACAAATGCCACCGCCTCCTATAGAAGTGGACAACGATGAAGAATTCGAGGTTGAAGAGATTTTAGATTCAAGGCAGTGCCGAAATCAACTAGAATATCTTGTGCATTAGCACGGTGTTGTGAAGTAAATACATCCATATATAGAACCTAATTTAACTATCTTTTCTTTAAAATTTTATTAAGTTCTTTCTTTCTTCTTACCAATCTAAGTTTTTATATAGTTTAGGAAAAATTTCTCACGTTCTTTCTTTTTCTTTGGCTAAAATTTTACTTTATCTTTAATCTTAACTTTAAATTTGATTTAGCCTTGAAAACTTCTTTTATTTCTTTTATCTTTTTTCCAATCTTAGATTTTAGTAGATTCAGGATTATATTTAAAGATATAAGGAGTTTTGACTTTAAAGTTGAATTTAGGATTTTATCAAAGATAAATAGAGGTTTGGATGTCAATAGTTGGCTGCCATTAATAGTGCTAACTTGGAGGATTAGATTTGGGGTTTTTATAACTTTAAACTATTAATTGTTGACTTGGACTTTGAAGACCTTGGCTGCGACTTCTTTGACGAGCTCAGAAGAGAAGAAGACGGGGTTTTTTGGCAAATCAGAGAGGTATTCAAAGAGAGCTTCTTCTTGGCATGAGTTTAGGTGGTAGAAACGCAGGATTCGGAGCTTAGATGAGAGAGATATGCTTGTTTGAACTTAGACTACTAATATGACATCTATTGTCACTTTTCAGGGTATATTAGAAGTTTTAAGATACTAGCAAGAAATCAAAAGTTGGATTAGAAACTAGACTTCAAGCTACACATTTTACGTCCAAGAATTGATAGAAATGAGTTTAGAATGAGTGAGTTATGGCTAGTTAAACCCAGCAAACTAAACTGGGGTTTTGAAGAAGTTAGATAAATAGAAGGATTTGCTTTAAGCTAGAACTTGAGTTTCAAGAAGAATTTGAAGCTCATTTTTTGTGTACATATTACTTATACTATAAAAAGTCTATGTCTAAAATCTCGTATCAATTGAGACTTTGATTAGGGAGTAATGGCAAATTTGTTCTCAGGTATCTAGGGTTTTGACTTTTAAAAGTACCTACCAAGGATTTGGTGATATTTAACGATCAGCAATGAATTCATAGCTCAAAATTTATGTGATGAAGATCAAAGGTATGAGTTATGTTTTTCCAAGTTTTGAACTTATTTGAATAGTTGGATCTTAAATTATGAATTTTCAAGTTTCAGGTTCAGATTTGACTTCTAAAAGTATTTGCCAAGGATTTGGTGTTATCTAACGATCAGCAATGAATTCACGGCTCAAACATTATGTGACAATGGTCAAAGGTATGAGATATGTTTTTCCAAATTTTGAGCTTATTTGAATAGCTAGATCTTAAATTATGAAGAGACTTCCAATGTTTGATAATACTTTTACACATAGGAACTACTCCTGATGGTGTTCCTAATATTTTCTTTGAAGGGATCTATGAAGGCCTCAACAATGATCAAATAAGAAGGTGGTTGTCTTGCCCTAGTATGGGACATTATCGATGGCTGAAAGGACCTATCAACTACCTTCAAAGGAAACAAAGATCAGAATATGTGGCAAGCACAATTTAACGTATCCTGGACTTCCTCAACATGTAATCGCCGCTCCTCGTGGAACTCGTTCGTAGAAGGGGGGAGTAATGTCACGGACATAAGATTTATTCCAATAATTATCTAAGTAATATAGACCAATAGAAGTAGGTAAAATAAATTGATTTGATAACATCTGATAGAGAAGCTTCCTAGAAGCTTTATAGACGTGGAATCACCTTTATACATGTCTATAGGTGATTGGTAGGTTAAAAACTTGGTCAACAAGCTAGCCACATGGCGCACATGTTGGTAGCTTGTGGAACAAGCTAGCCATGTGTCACACATAATGATAGCTTGCGGAACAAGCCAAGTACGTGGCGCACATGTGAGAAACTTGTCGTACAAGTTTGACATGTGTCTTGCAAATTAGATACGTATATGAGTCCTATAAAATACCACCATGTAGCTCTTAGTTAATATTTATAGAGGTAAGAGTGAAGCTCTCTTCACTCTTGTCAACTCCTTTCCTAATCTTAGTCTAGTTTCAAGAGTCTTCATGTTTCCAATCTTTGGCAATAGCCATTCCAATTTCTCTTTGAATATACATACTTTTTAATCCCTATTCTGTGACTTTTCTTTGATACAATTTTCATTAGATTATACATCTTTTTCTAATTCATGTCCTTGATACTATTACAACCTTTAAGACAATGGAATAGAGATGAAGATCCTCAATAATAACATGTCTTTTCTTGGATTGATGCCGAAATACAACATATTTGGTATCACGACCTTGGAAGAGATTCCCAATGTTTGGTGATACTTTTAGAGGTAAAAACTACTCTTGATGGTATTTCAAATGTTTTCTTTGAAGGAAGATATAAAAGCCTCAATAATGATCAAATAACAAAGTGGTCCTTTTATCCTAATATGAGACACTATCAATGGCTAAAAGGACCTATCAACTACCTTCAAAGGGAACAAAGATCAGAGTCATGGCAAGTACAATTTGACATATCTTGGACTTTCTCAATATGTAATCACCACTCCTCGTAGAACTCCTCCCTAGAAGAGAGGATAATATTATAAACATAGGATTTATTCCAGTAACTATCTAGTTAATATAGATTAATAGAAGTAGATAAAATAAATTAATTTAATAATATCTTAGAAAATAGCTTCCTAGAAGCTTTATAGATACGAAATCACCTTTATACATGTCTATAGGTGATTGATAGGTTAAAAACTTGGTCAACAATCTAGACACGTGTTGCACATATTGATAGCTTGTGGAAAAAGTTAGCCATGTGTTGCACATGTTGGTAGCTTGTGGAACAAGCCAAATACGTGGCGCACATGTGAAAAACTTATCTTATAAGTTTGACACATATCTTACAAATTAGATATGTATAAGAGGTCTTGTAGAATACCGCCATATAGCTCTTGAATAGATAGTATTTATAGAGACAAGAATGAAGCCTTCTTCGCTCTTGTCAATTCCTTTCTTGCTTCGAGTCTAGTTCAAGAGACTCATGTATTTTCTAGTCTTTGGCAATAGCCATTCCAATTTCTTATTAAATATACCTATTTCTTTATTTTTATCTTGTTATTTTTCTTTGACATAGTTTTAACTAACTTATGCATCTATTTTAATTTGTATCCTTGATACTTTATTCTTCATACTTGACACTGTATCTTTTATCAAAAAGTGCTTTTATCATAGTTTGCTCTATTGTTGGAAAAGAATTCTTTGATCCTATACAATTTGGAGGCTTTTATAAAAAGATTTATTGCTACATTTGGAGATAGTGATCGAAAAAAAGTGGCAAAAAGGAAGATTCAAAATCTACAATAAAGATAATGTTCAGTTGTGATTTATGTCACAAATTTTAATAACTTATTTGTGATCTTGATTGAAATGATAAGGCTTCTATGACTTGATTCTATTATGGCCTAAAAGATGATGTGAAGAATTTATTGATCACAATGCCAAGATTTGAAAGTTTAGAAGAACTCATATCTCAGGCTATTACTTGTGACAATTGCCTATTTGAATTACGATAGGAAAAGCGATCAATTTTCAGTAATATCTATGAAGGTATGTCTGCTACATCTTTAAGAGTAGTAGAGAAGCGATTAATATATCTTAAATCCATGCAAATTGATGCAACTCAATTCAAGCTATTTATACTAGTAAAAAAGACTAGACAACGGTAAGAGAATCTATGTCTATATTATAGAAGGCCTAATTACAAGGTAGCAAACTGTTCAAGTCTAGAGAATTCAAGGCACAAGATATAATACCTAAATTAGAGAGGTCAAAAAACAAAGATGTCGATCAACACTATGGACCTTATGGTTAGACACCTCTAAATCTAAAGTACCAAAAAAAAGTCTCTATCTACCTTCAGACCTAACATCTTGTTTTACACTTCCTATACATATAAGAACCTTAAAATAAGAGATTTTTGTTAAAATTCTTTTAGATACTGGAGCCTTAGCATGCTTTATGGATAAAGATTTTATAACCAAGTATAACTTAGTACTTGTAAAAAAGACCCATCTCACACCCGTTAAAATCATTGATGGATGAAATCCTACATTAAGAGATATTATTGAAGAAATCCAAGTATTGAAAGTGATATTACAAGATCAAGTATTATACATTGTTTTCAATATCATCCAATGTCTAATAGATCCTATTGTCATTGGACTTCTTAAGTTTGAATTACATAATCATAATATTGATTGGAATTTATAAAAGATTTCATCAAGATCCAAATATCAAAAAAAGAAATAAGGTGCTACTTCATTTCTTGGAATTAAAGCATTTATGCAAGCAACAAAAAAAAAGATTATGTTTGCATTATATGCTATCCCAATGAAAGATTCAATGGAAAAATTGAAGCAAGATATTCCTAGTCAATACCACAACTTTGAAGACATATTTGAAAAAAAAAAAGGAGACATGTTATCAAAATACCATCTTTATGCTTGTGCAATTGAATTACAAGATAGAGCTCAACATCCATTTGGTCCAATTTATAATCTCTCACAAATGGAGCTTATAACCTTGCAAGAATTTACTGATGAAAAACTGGCCAAGAATTTTATTAGATATTCAAAATTACCTGTAGGAGCCTCTATCTTGTTTGTGAAAAAGAAAGATGGTTCTTGTGAGCCAAAAATTTGTTGCCTCATATTAATTTAGCTTAAAAATTTTAAAAAATTTTAAAAAGTTGAAGATTTAGAATTAGAAGGATAATTAGAGAGTTAGTGTGACTAATTAGTGAAAATAATAGTTGAAGAAAATTCAAAAAAATTTAAAAATAGAAAAGTGGTAGTCACTATTCCTATATAAGAAGGGGGTAGAAATTAAGATTAAGAAAAGAAAAAAAAAAAAAAAAAAAAAAAAAAAAAACATTGGTCTCAAAATAATTAGAAATAGAAAATATTTATTTAAAATAGTAATTATTTTGGAGTTAATATTTATGTATGAAAATAGAGTAGAAAAAGCTCTAAACTAAGCCCTTGCAATCTTCCATAAGTGTGAATTTGGAACTTAAAAAAAACAAAAAAAAAAACAAAAAAACAAAAACAAAAACAAGTCCCGACAATAGATCCCGATGACTGTAGACTGCAATGCCATTAGGAATTGCGTGTAGTGCAAAGTCTGTGGCCAGAAAAAAATGATGAAGCTTGCCAAGTAGCATGGTAGAAATGAGGTTGTGGACCAAATCAATACTTGAGGATTTTAGGGGGTTGTTGGAAACAAGTGCAATTTTAGAGTGACGACAACTTATAGAATAGTACGTGGTACTGGTAGGAATGACTATTGTTTTAGATTTGTCAAGCTTTTGAGTGGGAGCTTTCCAAGGTTTGACACTTTATGTTACAATGGCTTGAAGACATGGTCTTAAAAAATTAAGGTTGAGAGATTTATGCAGCAAGGCGAATGCATCAACCCAAATGTACTGCAAAGAAGGCAAGCGGAAACTGTGATATGAAAAGATTTACTTCAACAATCTAAGGTAAATATGTGGTAATAAATCAAGTGATGAGCATTACAAAGCTTGTGGAATTTGGATACGATAACTTTGAAAGAGTAGCAGAGGTGGTATTGACAAGGTATGGTATTACTGTAGAATTTTGGAATGCCATGGAATATTGAGGAGTTTAGTTTTAAATGAAATGGTTTGACTTCACACTCGATCAAAATTGTGAGGCATAGGATGATAACCTCGCAAGAGGTAATCAAGAACAATGGATCGATGAATGCATTCAAGTAGATCATGGCGAAAGAAAGAATAATGTCGTTGTTTTAGGATGTAAGTGCAAACATATTGCGTTGTCGTGTTGTGATTTGGCTACTATGTGAAAAAATTATACATATATATTTAATGTATAATTTATTATAGAATTTAGTGAAAGCTATAATAATAGATTTCATTGATTATAAAATGTGGTTAGATTATTAGTTTAGAAGGAATCCGTTTAATAGGACTATTAATAAGATTTATACAACCTTATTTTTTTTTTGATAGTAATTTTGAGGTTGATTTATATTGGTAATAACTTTTATATATCTTAAGTCACCTTTGTTAGACATTGGTGATCCTTAAGATCTTATTTGTTTCTTTTATTTGGTGTTTAGAACACATATTATGTGAATCTTATAAAAAAAAGGATTAGAAAGGGATTTTTAATATGAAAGGGGATAGCTAAGCCATCTATGTGAATGAATGGAGATAGATGATAGAAGTTTCTATTCCTATTGGCCAAAAATCATATCCAACGAGCTTCAAGGATGCTGCCCAAGAATTTATTAGGGATTAAGATTTTTTTTTCGAAGAAAGTTGAACATTAGAGGCTAGGATCAATAAGTTTGAATTTTTGGATATGGTTTTGGTACAAATCTTATATGATTTGGACTTTTTATGAAAGAAATATAGGCGCTCAAAGTTAGGATGTCAAAATTGTATCTATTGTCACTCTTTTGAGCATAACTCGCGCACACAAAGAGCAATAGAGGATTGGTGACTGAGGTTGGAAAGAGCACTTTATCGGTTATACCTTTTATGTATAGCTTGATAAAATCCAAGTTGAAATAAAGGAGATATTGGAAGTTGAAGTCAATGCTTATAAGCTAAGGGTAGTAAGTGACACTGCTTAACTAATGATTACATTTTGAACTATATCTTAGGCAATTTGATAGATTTTTAGCTCAAAATTTTTAAAAGTGTATATATTTATGTCACAAGACTATGTGCAAAAATTTTGTGGCATTAGAATTTTGGATTTGTGAGATATAAGGAAAATAGTGCTTGGGTGTCTCTATGCTAGGGTTTTAAGCACCTGCTAGGGGTTTTGAAATATCGGACAATTAAAAACAAATTTATGATCGATTCTTTTTTGTGGTGGAATTTAAGAAGATTTTTTATACTTTGAAGAAAAATTTATAGAAACTAAATAGTTGGATCAAGAGTTATTGAACTGTAAAATGTAGCAAGAAATAAGTCCTTGCAAGTAAACAAAGTTTTGAAGGGTTTTTATGGAAATTTGAACCTTTTTGTACAAATCCACTTGAATACAAGAGGGTTTTACCTATACAACTTCTCTTTTGAAAGGATGTCAAGTTTTCAAAGAAAGATCATCTTTTGTTATATATGCCACATCTATTTTTGATGCTGAAAAGATTATAAATGATATTTCTAGCTAGTATCAAGATTTTTAAGATGTTTTTGAAAAAAACATAGATATTCTTCCAAAGTATTAATCTTATGATTATTTAATTGATCTTCAAAAAAGAAATCAATTACTATTTAGATCAATTTATAATTTATCATAGAACAAGTTGGCTACAATAAAAAAATATATTGACAAAAATTCGGTTAAAAACTTGATTAAGAACTTCATATGCTATTTAAAATTTCTAATAGGACCTCCTATCTTATTTGTAAATAAAAAAGATGGATCATTACACATGTGCATAAATTATCAGGGACTTAACAAGATTACCATTAAAAATAAATATCTTTTATTTTTGATTTTAGGACTTTTTGATCAACTCAATTAAGCAAAGATCTATATAAAAATAGATTTGTGATGAGCATATAATTTGGTTTGCATCAAAGAAGGTGATGAATGAAAGATTGCATTTTGAACTAGATATGGGCATTTTGAATATAATGTCATGCCTTTTGGACTTACAAATATACCAATTGCTTTTCAACATCTTATGAATGATATTTTTTATAAGTTTTTTGATGATTTTATTGTCAATTATTTAAACAACATTTTGATCTATTCTAAGAATATATAAAAATATGAACTTCATATTTGTTGTGTGTTACAAAAACTTAGAGATACAAGATTATATGCCAAGACGGAAAAGTGTGTATTTCACACTATTTAAGTTGATTTTTTAAGACACATCATTTTTAATGATGGTCTAATGATAGATCCTAAGAAAGTTCAAACAATTACGGATTGAAAAATTCTAAAAAGAATAAAAGATGTGCAATATTTTTTATGATTTGTCATTTATTATCAATCTCTTTCAAGAATTTTTTTTAAATTATAATTCTACTAATATACTTAACTTATAAAGAAAAACTTGAGTGGAGTAAAAAAATAGAAACATCATTTGAAGCTTTGAAGTCAGATTTTATTTTTGTACCAATCTTAAATTGTGTCAATTTTTTCAAAGCATTTTTTATAAAAACAAATGCATTATACTTTACTTTGGATGTAGTATCATTACAAATAGGAGCAAATTACAAACTTCATCCAATAGTTTTTTATTCAAGAAAATTTTCAACAACCAAGATTAATTATAAGATCTACAACAAAGAATTTTTTGCAATCATAGATTCTTTTTTAAAATAGCATCATTATTTAGAAGGCACTTCCAAACTAATCACCTTATATACAGATCACAAGAACTTCAAATATTTCATATCAGTTAATCATTGAATTGTTGCTAAGCTCATTAGAGCATGTTTTTGTTAAAATTTGAATTCATTATTACTTATTAGCCAAAAAAACAACAAAATTTATCCAATATCCTTTTTAGATGTTTTTATCTTACATCAAAAGAAAAAATGTAGCTTTTGATCAACAAAGGATAGTCTTGTTAAAGGCAAAATAATTTCATCTTCAAGCAATGAAGTTGACATTGATTATTGATTCAATTTTTTTCAATCAAGTCCAATCAAGTATGTCTTCAAACCCTTTTGCTGATGATATAAAGAATAATTCATTCAAGTCTCATAATATTTTTAAGTTTGAATTTAAAAATAATCTATTCTATTTTAAAAGACACTCATATATTCTAAAAGGTGAATCATAACAATGTCTTGTTGAAGCTTGTCACAACTTTTTTGCAGCAAAATATTTTAAATACAATAAGACTTTGAAATTAATATCAAGAGATTTTTGGTGACTTCAAATATAAAAGGCTGTTAAAATTTGTACAATCATGCAATATTTGTTTAAGGTCAAAAATTCCTTGTCATCAATCTTATAGATTTTTCCAACCATTACCTATATTGGAATAGCTAGAGTTTTGTATCTCTATAGATTTTATGACAAGTCTAATAATTTCAAGTTCATATGATTTTATATTTGTGATTGCAGATTGTTTCACCAAGATGATACATTTTGTTTCATTTATAAAATTTATCACAAGTAAAAAAATAGCTAAATTCTTCCTTGACAATATCTATTGCTATCATAGATTGCTAAAGAATATTATATCAAATAGAAGGATGCAATTTGTAATAAAATTTTAAAAAATCCTTTTCAAGATATTGAAGGTGGACATAAAACTATCTTTGGCCTTCTATTCTCAAATTGATAGACAAATAAAATTGGTAAATCAAGTCTTGAAGTAGTATTTGACATGTACCATCAATTATCATTAAGATGATTGAACAACTTTTTTATCATTAGCACAATTTATTCATAATAATTTGATACATTCTTCTATTCAATAAACACTTTTCTTTACTAATTATGATTATCATCTACAACTTGATAATTTTGACTTCTCAAAAGCTGATAATCCTATGATGGAAGACTTACCAAATTAATTATTAAAGCTACATGTAATAATGAAGGCACAATTAAAAAAAGCTCAAGAATGATAAAAGACCAATATATATTTATCAATAGAAATAACCTCAATTCTATGTTTGTAATAAGATATGGCTACTTTGTTATAATATCAAGACTATTTGTCTTTGTGACAAGCTAGATTATCATAAGCTTGGATAATTTCTAATTTTATAAATAAATCAATTTAATTCCTTATTAATTACACCTACTACAATCTATAAAGATCCATCTTATATTCCATGCGTCTTTGTTTGAGCCATATAAGACAACAAATATACAAGGAAAAAGATAAATGCCATTGCTTCTTATAGAAGTGGACAACAATAAAAAATTTAAAGTGGAAGAGGTCTTAGATTTGAGGCGGTGATAAAATAGTTTGGAATATCTTGTACATTGGTATAGATATGATATTATTAAATGCACATTAGAGCCATCTAAGAATCTAGCAAATATATCAACTAAAGTCAATGCATTTTATCAACGACATCTATCAAAATTAAGATAAAAAAAATCTTTATTATAAAACAAAGTAGATTCAATGGAGATATTTTATATCATTTTTTATTATTTCTTTGGATTTTTTAGCGTTAAAGAGATGAAAAATCAACAACCAAGAAATTTAGCTCAAGAGCTATTGTTTAGTGACTTATCAAAGAAGACATTATAATTTTCATAACCTTTAAGATAATAGAATACAAATGAAGATTTTCAAGAACGACATTTTTTTTTTAAATTGATGGTGAGATGCAACATATTTGGTATGACAATCTTAAAAGAGAAATCCAATGTTTGGTGATATTGTTAGAAGTAAGAACTATTCTTTATAGTATTCCAAATGTTTTCTTTGAAGGAAGTTATAAAAGCCTCAACAATAATCAAATATCAAGGTGGTCTTTCTACCCTTATATAGAATACTATTGATGGCTGAGAGGACCTATCAACTACCTTTAAAAGGAACAAAGATCAGAGTATGTGGCAAATATAATTTGGTACATTTTAGACTTCTTCAACATATAATCACTATTCCTTGTAGAATTTGACCTTAAAAAAGGAGATAATTTATCATGGATATTAAATTTATTTTAAAAATTATCTAAATAATATAGATAGATAAAAATAGATAAAAATAAATTAATTTTATAATATCTTATAAAAAAAAGCTTTTTAAAAGCTTTATAGATGTGATATCATCTTTATTCATATCTATAGGTGATTAATAGGTTGAAAACTTGGCCAACAAGTCAATCATCTGTTGAACATATTGATAGCTTGTGAAGTAAGTTAATTACCTGGCACACATATAAAAAACTTATCTTATAAGTTTGACATGTGTCTTGCAAATTAGACACATGTTGGAGGTCTTATAAAATATTGCCATGTAGCTCTTAAATAGACAGTATACATAGAGACAAGAATAAAGCCTTCTTCACTCTTATCAATACCTTTCTTATTCCTAGTCTTATTTCAAGAATCTCTATTCTTTTTGTCTCTAGTAATAGCCATTCTAGTTTAATATTATCCCATCTTTGAGTTATTCTTTGTTTCTTTCAAATGACAAAAGAATATTTTAGTACTTTGGTTATTTGTGTTTCATGTCCTTAACAAATTTTTAGGATTTAATTAGGATTTGATTAGGATTTTTTTAAAATTTTATTAGAATTTACTTAAGATTTGGCTAGGATTTCTTTAGGATATAATTAAAATTTATCTTTAATATACTGATCACAAAAATTTGAAATATTTTATGAGTGCTCAAGTTTTGAATTGCCATCAAATACAACAAAGCATGTTATTATCTTGGTTTGAATTTTTCATTATATTTTATTTGAAAAAACTTCAAGGAAAACTAGATGTCCTTTCTTAACATTCATATCTTATGCTAAGAATAAAAAATATTATATTGAACCAAAAAAAATTAGTCATGTTCAAGTTATATAATTTACAGTTGAAGACATTGACAATATCTACTTATACAGATATGACTTTCAAGACAAAAATTTAGAAAGCAATGAAGATAAATCTATTTGTGGATAGCATTTAATAATGTTTAAGAAATAAAGTGATAGAAGAGAATAATAATATCAAGTTTAACAATTAATTATTATATTTCAAAGATCTCTTATATGTTCTTCTATGTCCTACAAGATTTCAAGTTCTTCAAGCACGACATGGCTTTCTAACAATTAGATATTTTGGCTTTAATAAGACTTTGGAGTTAAAATTAAGAAATTATTTGTGGCTTCAAATGTAGAAATTGGTGAACGAGTTCATCTAATCATACAAAATTTGTACCTAGATACCAACTATATAGACTTCTCCAACTACTTCCAATTCTTAAGAATCCATGGCAATTGTTATCAATGGCCTTTATTACAAACCTCTCAATTTCTAATAGAAAAGACTCAATTTTTGTGATAGTAGACCATCTTATTAAGATGGCACATTTCATCCCATACAACAAGATTATTTCTGAAGAAGAAATGGCCAACCTTTTTATTGATAATATTTATCAAATACATGGCCTTCTAAATAATATCATTTCATACCAATGTCCACAATTTGTATCAAATTTTTGGAGATAACTATTTCAACTTTTAAAGGTCAAAATCAATTTGTCATCAACTTATCATCTTCAGACCAATGATTAAATAGAATGGATGAATTAGTTTTTAAAACAATATTTTTATTACAATATAAATTATCAACAAGATGATTGGACAAATCTCCTACCGTTGGCCAAGTTTACATATAATAATATCAAATATTTATTGATGAAGCAAACTCCATTCTTCTCAAACTATGAATACTATTTTAGAGCAGATCTATTTCAATTTGAAGATGTGAAAAGTCATGCTGTAAAAAATCTAGCTATCTATTTAAAAGCCATCCATGAAGAATTAAAACTTCAATTGCAAATGGCTCAAGATCAATATAAAGTCTATACAGACATTCATTGCTAAAACCAACTAAAGTTTAAAATAGGAAATTGTGTCTAGCTACTCCGGCAAAATATACAAATGAATCAACCATTACAGAAGTTAAATTACAAAGGACTTAAACCATTTGTAATTCTATACCAAGTAGATCTAATAAGTTTTCATCTTGAACCATCAAATGGTATACACTTTCATTCAATCTTCTATGTCTTGTTTTTAAAAATCTATTATAAATTAAGTATTGCTAGAAGAGCTCTTCCACCACAAATCCTAGTTGAAGTCAATCACAAATTTAAATACAAAGTGGATGAAATATTTGATGCCTATATAAGACATAGATAATTAAAATATTTCATCCATTAAAAGGATTATAAAATTAACAAAAAAATATAAGAACCTTCAAATAATTTTAAAAATTTATTTGAAAAAATTTATAAATTTTATTAATAATACTCTAGAAAACCAAGATTCAATTACCATTGACAATTTTGTGGACACCAATATCTCTTGGTTTTTTAATGATGCTTCTCTATCAATAATAGAAAATCAATATAAAAGGAGAAAAGCCACACTAAGACCTTTGTTTATATATAGTCATTTTTTTTAAGATGAAATAAATCGTGCTAGAAATTTGTTAACTACTATATCAAATCTTTGCATTTTTTAGGATTTATAGGAATAAGAGTTAGAAGATTTTTTTATCACAGAAGCATCTAGTGAATCATTGTCACTTTCATAATCCATTGGATTTGAAGAACATAGGCAAGATGAAGAAGGAGTATTCTAATACCAAATAATGCCACTTTTAGAATCTTTAGAAGTATAGTCTTATCACAAAAATCTTGATTCAAATGTCCAATTTTTATTGATATTCCTTAAGGTTGGAAAGATGACTCTAGTTGGCTCAAAAATTATACTTGGAGGATGTGTTGAAGGTTGCAATAAAGAACAAATTTTTGGATGGAACATTGGTATAACAAAAGTTATATTTAGAGACTATTGATGCTACCTCAAGGATCTTGTAGAATTGAAAATCAACAAACAAAAGATGAAATATGTTATTTTTTTATTTTGACAAATTTTAGATTTCTTACATATGTGATTTAATCATCAAATCACTTTGGCTCCTTATGAAACTTGTTGCTAAAAGAGGAAGTGATGTCATGGACATATTTCAAGTTATCACTTATTAAAATCTTTTAGAATTTTTTTCCAATCTTCTAAAATCTTTTTTAACCTTTTAAAATCTTTTAAAATCTTCTTTGATCTTTTAAATCTCTTCCTATCTTTTAGAATCTTTTTTAATCTTCTAAAACCTTTTAGAACCTTCTTTAATCTTTTAGATATTTTTCCAATTTTTTCGAACCTCCTAAAACTTTTTTTAGTCTTCAAGAACTTTCTTTAGTCTTCTAGAACCTTTTTTAGTCTTTTAATATCTTCTTCAATCTTCTAAAATCTTTCAAGATATTTTTAGAAGATTTTGTAGAAGGTTTAATAAAATATAGACCTTGTAATATAAATAGGAGGCAAGACCAAAATATACCTGAATCTTGCCAATACAAATCTTAAAACAATCCAAAGTGTTGCCTTGTTTCTTCATATCAATCTAGTTCTTATTCTTGTCAACCATCTAGTTCTTTATTTTTGAAATCAATCTAGTTCTTTATTCTTTTCCTTATCTATTTGCTAATCTGTTGTCTTGCATTCCTAATAAAAAGACACTTCTAATGTTTGATAATATTTTTAGAGGTACGAATTATTCTTTATGATGTTTCAAATATTTTCTTTAAAAGAAGTTATGATGGCCTTAACAATGATCAAATATCAATATAATCCTCATGTCCTAGTATAAAATACTATCAATGGATGAGAAGACCTATTTACTACCTTCAAAGGAAACAAAGATCAAAGTATGTGGCAAATACAATTTGGTGTATCTTAGACTTTTTTAACATGTAATCACCGCTCCTCGTGGAACTTGTCTCTAGAAGGGGAGATAATTTGTCATGGATATAAGATTTATTCTATTAATTATATAAATAATATAAATAAATAAAAGTAAATAAAAATATATTAATTTAATAATAACTTATAGAAAAGCTTTCTAAAAGCTTTATAGATATGGAGTTGTATTATAATACGTTTATGTGGTGAAAATATAAACAAGAATGATTTTTTATCTAATATTCAATTATCTTGGTTTAATAGGAATTCAAGATACTTAAAAAAAGATTTTATAAAAGTCTCTTAAATTTTTTCTTGTCATAATAGTTAATAGATAAAAATTAATTATCAATTTTTCTTTCTAGGTTGTAGAAACTCTTTCATTTCTTTTAAAAAGCTATAAATTAATAAAAATAAAATAGATGAAATAAATAATTAATACGATTGATACTAGAATTAAGTTGAAGATAGGATCAAGCTTAAAAATTCTTAGAATAGGTTGAATTGATACCTAGAGGTCAACCGATTATAGAATAGGATCAAAATCACATCTTAAATCACAAAAATAGCCACCAAGGGTAAAGTATTAGGTCATTTGGAGATTAGCAATTAGAGTTTGAGAGCTAGCTTCAAGCTCATTTTAAAAATATAAGGCTTATTTTAGTAAGATTTGGAAAGAATTTATAATTATTATCTAAATTTAAGATTTGTATTGGTGACTGAGATTTTATATAATAAAATTAAGACAGTACTCTTGACTATTTTGTGCAATTGATATAATTTCTATAGTTGAAAGTTTAAAATTATGTAGACAATTGAATGTGCTAAGATTGCATGAAAATTTGTAATATTCTAATAGTGCAGTTGGAAGGTGTTTGATCTTAAATATGAAGAGATACCAGAAGTTAGAAATTTAGGATTTTTTAGGATTTTTGTGTTATTTAGAGATTTTTTTGTCAAAACAAGGTGAAATTTAATATAATATTAGAAGACTTTAAGATCAAGCTACACACTAATTTTGAGCTACAATTAAAGGTTGAAAAAGGAGAAATTACTATTAGAACATCTACATCAATTTTTAAGTTGTCAGACAAGTGACATCAATGGGGTTTTTTTAATGATTTTCTATAATTTATAAATTGGATTGGACTAAGATTTTTTAAGCATGTACAAGATTTATAGTGGTATTTGTATGCAAAATTTTATATCAAGTAGATAGTTAGATTAAGAATCATAGCTTGTTGAAGCTCATTGACTAGAATTAGAACTTGTAAAGAAAAATCTAATTTGCCTAATTATAAAAGTAACAAGGCAATTGGATTTTGTATATGCTTGAAGTTATCAAGAAGAGTGTTTTTGAGCACTTTGTGTTGGTTTTAAGCACTTTTGAATTGAAATTCAATTATATTCTTTTTATATGGATGAATCCTATTAGGAATTTTTATATACTTATAAAACACAATTTCATCTTCTTTAATCAAGTGCCCAATGTATTTTTAAATAAAATAATATATAATATAATATCAATTTCATCTTTATTCATATTTATAGGTGATTGGTAGGTTAGAAACTTGGCCAATAAATTAACCATGTATTGCATATATTGATAGCTTATAGAATAAATTAATTATGTAGTACATATGTAAAAAACTTGTCTTATAAGTTTAACACATGTCTTGCAAATTGGACATGTGTTAGATATTCTATAGAATATCACCATATAGCTTTTAGATAGATAGTATATATAGAGACAAGAGTGAAGCCTTCTTTATTCTTGTCAACTTCTTTTTTGTTCTTTCTCTTGTTTCAAGAGTCTCTTCTCTTATTGTCTTTAGCAACAGCCATTCTAATTTATACTGTCTTATCTTTAAGTGATTCTTTATTTTTTTTGAATGACATAAGAATATTTTGATATTTTAATTATTTGTCTTTCATATACTTAATAACTCTTCATGTTCTTCCAGATTTTTTGAATAAATCAAGATATCATTAAGATAAATTATCATAAATTTATCTAAATGCTCTTAAAAGATATCATTCATAAATATTAAAAGATAATAGGTGCATTTATTAATCCAAAAGGCATGATGTTATATTCAAAATGTCCATAGCTTGTTTAAAATACAATCTTTCATTTGTCTCTTTCTTTGATCCATACTGAATTGAATGCTCCATAAAAATCTTTTTTAATATAGATCTTAACTTGGTTGAATTGTTCCAAAAGTCTTGAGATTAACGGTAGTAGAAAAAAATTCTTCATCATTATCTTGCTATCAAAGGTATAAATTGAAAAAAAATACATAAATTAGTGAAATGTATATCAAAAAAAATTGACAAAATAAAAATAAAAAAATATATATATATTCAAGAAAAAATTGGAATAACTATTGTCAAAGATTAGAAAATATAAAGACTCTTAAACTAGACCAGAAGCAAGAAAAGAGTTGACAAGAGTGAAGTAGGCTTTACTATTATCCCTATACTTATTATTTACCTAAAAGCTACATGGTAGTGTTCTATAAGACCTCCAATACGTGTCCAATTTACAAGATATGTATCAAACTTGTAAGACAAGTTTTTTATAGCTGTGCCACATACTTAGCTTGTTCTACAAGCTACCAACATATATGACACGTTGTCGTATGCCGTGAACTTCTATCTGAGAATACACTAGGTATTTGGCTGTTGAAAGTTTACTTGAAACTTATTAGTTAAATTCCAATAAGTAATTTGTTCTTAATAAAAAGGATAAATAATATAACAATATTACAAAAGAAAATTTATATAGATAAATTTTCTTATATTCAAGTAGGTTTGTATAAAAAAGATTCAAATTTCCACAAAAAATCCTTCAAAACTTTATTCACCCATTGTCATGATGTAACGTGACTACTAGGTGAAAGAGTGTGGAAATAGTATATTATAGAAGATCTTAGTTCAAAATATTGTAGCAAATTATCTTAGAAAAAAATAGATAATAGTAAAAAGGGAATAAAACTCATAGATTTTAATATTGCCCTTTTTACAAATAAGCTTCTATTTGCTTTATAGGGCTATAAGTAAGGCAAAACAAAGTAGATTGGAAAATAAAATGATATAGACATATATAGGAGAGAGTTAAGAAGAGGTTTCAGAAAAACTTACCACAAAAATCTTGAAATAGATACCCGGAAAAGACCGGTTATGAGCTGGGGTCAAAATCAGACCCCGAGGAACAAAACCGCGTGCCTATAGCAGATCTAGGCGACTTTTGCAGATCGAAGATTAGGATTAGGGAGTGGACTTAAAGGATTTTGTATAGAAGTTGGTTTAAAGTGATTTAGAGAAAAAATGACTTTGTAATAGCTTTGCAAAGTCAGGGTTGTTTTTGGCAACTTGGAATTTTGTGAAATAAAATAGGGTTGATGTTTTAGGCAATTTCAAAAGTTGTATAGCAGATCTATAGCTAGAAATTTGTGGATTTTTGGGTATTGTTGTTATTAATGTGTGTTGTGAATTTGAGCAAAATCTAATGATTTAGTTGTATGTAATTGAGGTTTAAATGGGTCAAGGTCACGGAAATTAAGTTTTGAATGTTAGTTAGGGTTTTTGAGATCTTGAGCAATTTGCTAGTTGAATTGGAGTAATTTTTGGTTTTGTGGATAACAGACTTATTTTCCTATACACATGAGTGATTTAAAAGTGATTGAATGGTGAAAAAGGAAGAAATCAGCATTGGAAGATCAGCATCAAGGTTGGAGAAGGAGGCCGGCCAACACCCAAGAAGTTTTTGGGATTTTTCTTCCATTTGGTAAGTTCAATTTCCTTCAAATTTGTTGTGCTTGTTGTTGACTAAGAGATTGAAAAGTATTCAAAGTTTTAAATAAGATCAACGGTCTAATCAGTAGATATTGAGGTTCTAATTTTCCCTAGGGTTGATTTGAATTGGTTAGAATTTTGTTTAAGATTTGATTAGGGTTTGGTTTAGGATTTAGGATTTGCTTAGGGTTTGATTTAGGATTTAGGGTTTAGAATTTGACTTAGGATTTGACTAGGGTTTGGCCAAGATTTGACTTAGGATTTGACTTAGGGTTTGATTTAGGTTTTGATTAAGGATTGACTTAGGATTTGACTTAGGATTTGACGAGGATTTGATCAAGGTTTGACCAGGGTTTGACTTAGGATTTGACTTAGGATTTGATTTAGATTTTGATTAGGGATTGACTTAGGATTGGACTAGGATTTGACCAAGGTTTGACTTAGGGTTTGAACAAGATTTGACTTAGGGTTTGATTTAGGTTTTGATTAGGATTTGACTAGGATTTGGCCAAGGTTTGACTTAGGATTTGACTTAGGGTTTGATTTAGGTTTTGACTAGGATTTGACTTAGGATTTGAATAAGATATGATTTAGGATTTTAAGATTCTATTTTTAGTATTTTCTAAATTTAGTATTTTATATGTTATTTTCTATTATAATTAATGTATGATTTATTTACTCTTCTTTTGTAATTGCTTAAAGTTTGGATCAAAATTTGATTAATATTATTAAGATTTAATAGAAGTTGTTTAAGATTCTATTAGAGTTGTTAGGATCTTGTTGTTGTGTATTTCCTTTTTGTCTTCCACAGCCAGGTACCCGGAGCATTCTCGAGCAAAATTGCACGTATAACGACACCGTAAGGACTTATTTCTTCTTGATATTTAGAGTCTAATAACTCTTGATCCAATTATTCAATTTCAATAAACTTCTCTTTAGAGTGTAGATAATCTTCTTAAATTTTATTATAAAAAAAATCAACTATAAATTCATTTTTGATTGTCCGATATATCAAAATTCCTAGCAGGTGCTTAAAACTTTAGTATAGAGACACCCGAGCACTATTTTCCTTATATCTCACAAATCCAAAATCCTAATATTACAAAATTATTGCATATAGTCTTGTAACATAAATATATACATTCTTGAAAATTTTGAGCTAAGAATCTATCAAATTGCCTAAGATATAGCTCAAAATGTAACCATTAGTTAAGCGGTGTTACTTACTACCCTTAGCTTACAAGCATTGACTTCAACTCCTAATATCTCCTTAATCCCAACTTGGATTTTATCAAACTATATATAAAAAATATAGTTAACAAAGTGTTCTTTCCAACCTCAATTGCTGATCCTCTATTGCTCTTTGTATGTGTGAATTATGCTCAAAAGAGTGACAGTAGGTATGATTTCAATACCCTAACTTTGAACATCTATAACTCTTTCATAAAAAGTCCAAATCATGCAAGATTTGTACTAAAATTATATCCAAAAAAACCAAAGTTGCTCATCTTAGCCTTTGATGTTTGACTCCTCTTGGAAAACAAACACTAATCCCTAATAAACCCTCGGGTAGCCTCCTTGAAGCCCATTGGGCATGATTTTTGGCCAATAGGAATAGAGACTTCTATCATCTATCTCCATTCATTCACATCGATGGCCTAACTATCCCTTTTTTTACTAAAAATCCCTTTCCAATCCTTTTTCTTATAAGATTTACATAATATGTGTTCTAAACACCAAATAAAAGAAATAAATAAGATCTTAAGGATCACCAATGTCTAATAAAGGTGATTTAAGATATACAAAAGTTATTATCAATATAAAATCAACTTCAAGATCACTATTAAATAAAATAAAATAAGGTTGTATAAATCTTATTAATAGCCTTATTAAATGGATTCATTATAAATTAACAATCTAATCACATCTTGTAACTTATAAAAGTCCATTGATATGGCTCTCATTTAGCCATGTAATAAATTATACATTAAATATACATGTACAATTTTTTCACATAGTAGCCAAACTACAACACGACAACGTGGTTAACTTGTTCGCCAAGTTTTTAACCTTCCAATCATCTATAGTCATGTATAAAGAATATTATCAAATTAAAAAGCTTCTCTATAAGATATTATCAAATTAATTTATTTTTACCTACTTCTACATATTCATATTAATTAGATAATTATTGGAATAAATTTTATATCTATGACACTTATTCAATTTTTGATAATCAATGCACATATGCAAAGAACTATTATTTTTCTTTACAAAGAATATAGATGCACCTATTGAAAATTTTGAATGATTGATGAAGTTTTTTGTATAATTTTTATCAATATAATCCTTTAATATTGAAATCTTGTTTTGAAAAAGATTATAAACTGGATCAAAAGATAGTTGTATTCCTTCCTAACAATCTATTACACAATTATATGATTGTTATTTTAATAATATATCAACATTTTTTTTAAAAAATATTTTAAAATTTATTATATTGCTTTGAAATAATTGCTAATGAATTGATATCTTCTTTAATTGGGATCATATAAATAACAAAGGATATACCTTCTTTGACCTATCTTATAAAAGTCCATATTCAAATAAATAAAGAATTATCAGCTTGTGACTTTTTATAAAATTTTCTTGTAGGAATTTCTATTGAAAATGTCATTCTTTATGACTTTCAATCTATAGATAGATTATATTTTTTCAATCAAGAAAGTTCAAGAATAAAAAGATTTAAAACAGTCATAATAACATTAAACACAATTTAATTGTTATAGTCTTTGAATGATACTTCTATAGACATTGTTTTATGAATAATATTGCTAGAGGATAAGAATTGTCCATCTATTACTTTTACATGAACAGGTTTGGATTTTTATATTAAAAAATTTTTATAAAGGTAAATAAATGCCTCATTTAAGAAACAAGCAGATGTCAAGGACAAGAACTTGATGAAATCAAATCGACAAGTGAGACTTCTCTTATAAAATAGAAATAAAAAAATATGTATTCAATAGAAAACTGGAATGGCTATTGTCAAAAGACAAGACAACTAGAGACTCTTGAAACTAGATTAGAAGCAAGAAAGGAGTTGACAAGAGTGAAGAAGGCTTCACTCTTGTCTCTATATATACTATCTAACTAGAAGCTACGTGGCGATGTTCTATAGGACCTCTAATATGTGTTGACTTTGAAGGCCACTTGCCTTAGCTTGCAAGGCAAGTTTTTTACATGTGCGCCACGTAGTTAGCTTGAAGGACAAGCTATTAACATGATTGGCACATGGTTAACTTGTTGACCAAGTTTCTAACCAAGAAATCAACTATGGACACTTATACGGTCAAAGCAGTGTCTATGAAGCTTCCAAGAAGTTTTTCTAGAAGATATTATAGAATTAACCTACTTTTACCTACTTTTATCTAATTCTACTTAATTATATAGGTAACTATGTATATGTCCGTGACAGCAGATGCCCTTAAATCTAATAAGACAATTACCTATATCTTCTCAAGGCCAAAATACAAAGATGATGCATATTATTTTCTTAAAGTCTATGAATGTCAATTTTGATAATGCTGAAATAATCAATTATTATATTTCATAGCTTAAATAATAGCTTCATTGAGCAATTTTAGATCTAAAAGCAATAATAATAAATCCTTCGCATCATCTTTTAATCTCCAATAGAATTGATTTATCAAGGCTTTTTCATCTCAATTGATGTTGTATGCTAATTGCCTAAAATTGGATGCATAAATTGATACAAATTACACCGCTTGTTCCAATGCTTGGATCTTGGTTGTTATCCAATGAACTTATCATGTTTTCTAAATATTTTTTTAAATGCTTTCATAATAGATTCAAAGTTGCTTAAAATTAATAATGTCTTTTCAAACAAGAAAAAAAACCATAATAATATTTGTCTTCTAAACAAGATGCCAATCAATCTATCATGTGATTCTTCTTTTGAATAAGTATTAGATTGGAGCTTTTGGCTACCACTAATTACTCAACCAAGATCCAAGTATAAAAAAACCTACAAATTTATATAAAGGTCTCCTTGATAGGACTATTACATCCAATACATAAGTCTTATTTCATCAAATCATTCAAAATATAACAAATATTCTAAAATCCTCCTTCACTCGTAAGAGGGGAATTTTTTCCAAACTTCAATAATCTATAACTTTAATCCAATTGTCCAAATCCACTTAAAATTTACATGAAGTACTAATGAATTTTTAACAACTACCACCACAAATTTTAACTATTGGTTCATTACTAATCTTTAGATATCATAAAAATCCTAATAGTAGCTTCAAACCCTTGTTTACAAACACCCGTGTACTAAATTTTTCATATCTCACAAATTAAAAGTTCAAATGCTACAAAACTTTAATATGTAGCTTTTCAATATAATAATATACCTTCTTGAAAATTCACTTGGAAGCTCAAGATATGGCAAATTCCATCACTATCAACAAAACCGCCTATTTATTGCCTTGGAATTTGATCTATTATCTTTGACTCTCAATATCTCCTTCTTCAAAATTCCAATTGTAGTAATTCTTACTTATCAAATGTAGATCTTGAAACCACCTCTCCAATCATACTTCTTGATCTCCAAAAGCTTAGGTACAACTCCTTGAATCTTCAAAAGAATGATAGTAGGTACTATTTGTACACCTTAACTTCAAGCGCCTACTTCTTCTTCATAAAAATTCCAAATCTCTTGATTTTTATACCAAAATTATAGTACAAAAAACAAGCTTTCTAATCTTAGTCTTTGAATTTCAAATTCTCTCCTTAAAGTTGCTGAAACTCTTGATCTCCTCAAGGACAACCTCCTCAAAGGCTATTGGGTATGACCATTGATCAATAGGAATGAAGAGCTTCATTTCTTGCCTTTATTCATCCATTCTTTGCCTTCATCCTTCCAAATAAGCCTTTTAGTAGTTTAGCTCTTCATCTTTGGCCCCCAGTCTTTTTTCAAGGCTTCATACCAAACATTTAGTTCTATATAATTTAAACGCCATAATCATATTAAGTAAAAAAAACCAAAATAAAGTTTCTTACACCAATTCTTTTTAATTTATATTTTTAATATTTCTAATATATATTAGAATCTATAAACATATTATATATTTTGACTAGATTTTAAATATTGTAAGCAATTATAATACGACAACATAATAAGAATGCTTATGATGGCATCTAACTTAAATTCAAAAGATTTGATCATGTTAATATCTTCACCTCTAATCATTTTAAGAGAAAAAAAAATAAATCTATAAAAAAAATAATATCAATTTAGAGGAAGATAATCTACAACCTCTAAAATATTTTAAAACCTTCAAAAAGAAAGATAATCTACTTTCTTATAAAAAGAATAAAGGTTCAATATTATCCTACTCACTACTTGTGCCTAGAAGAGCCATGAGCCCTTAGTCTTATCTCCCATACTACCTCTAAGGTGCTACAACTCATATGAAACATACACTCTCCTTTTCCTACTACTACTACAACTATAGCTCCAAGTTACTATTGTTTCTATTAGTAAAATATTTATTTTTATAAATTCAACTATATTATAATACATAATTAGCCTACAATCCTTGAAAGACCTTCAAATCTTGCTCCAACTATTTAAAATGGCCTCCCAAAGTGATTAAATTATGTTTACCAAAATCTTAAAAATTTATTCTAAAAATTTCTTTAAAATTTTAAATAAATTATTAATAAAATTTATAAAATATTTTAATATTATTAAAATACTAATAATAATTTAAAGATATTTTATTATATCTTGGTGATTTTTTATAATAATAAAATTAATATAAATGAGCTAAAAATTCTATTTTCTATATAAATAATCAAAAAGTCATGATTTTTTTTTCCATGCTTTTTCTACCTACTTATTAAAATTAATAATTTTTTAATAAATAATATATATGAATGGAAGATAATTTAAGTCTTGGTCTTAAAAATTAAATGCAAAATATAAGAATTAATATATAATACTAAATTAATTAGGATAATTATCTTTAAGACTTATTAAGATTCTATTTTTATGGTTTTTTATTTAACAACACTCTTATGACTTATAAAATCTTCTAAATCACAATCATTATTTAAATAATCAAATAAAATCTTTTAATTTAATATTTTTTATATCTAAATAATATTAATATATTATTTTTAATAAATCTATTAATTAAGATACATTGGTGGAACTTATAAACTAATATGTTTATACATATGTAGACAAAAAAGTACAACAATGCCCTATAAAATTAAAGAAACGAAAAAAAAGTACAACAATGGATGACAATGGAGGTTGTAATGGTATTTGCAATGAATAACAAGGAAGAAGTCAAAAATTTGTCTCAATGAGCAGCACATGTATATATGGATAACTCTTCACCTTCAAATATGTTTCATATAAACCTTCTATATCATTCATTCATGAACTATATATTAACAACTTTACTTATTGGACCAAGTACCTACTTATTATTTTATTTCAAGAAAAAGATAAAATAAGATAAATTTTGAAATCATTGAAACAATTTTTTGAATCATTATATCTTATTTTATATAATCCACAAGAAATATATAAGATCTTAAGTTTAACTTCATTCAAAGTGTATATAACTGTTTGTTTAACAAAAAGACTTAGTAATTGTTTAGATGCATGTCTTTAAATATATTTTTTAAATTATTTCTTTGTCTTGACTTATTATGTAGATAATCAAGGACATATGAATATTAGATTGAATTGGTAATAAATAAATTATAGTTCTTTGCTTAATACTTGGCCCCTTGCATCTATCACTTATTTTTTGCAATTCTATATGCCTTAATAATAAGCACCCCTTTAGAAGCAATAGCAAAGGTTGCTTAAGTCTTAATATAATCTTTGCCAAATAGTCGGCTTTTAACCATAGTTGTTATACTAGCCAAAGTTGAATTTTTAAAATATATATTTAAAAAAATAATTAAATTATTATAAAAAATTTAAATTTAATTAATTAATTTTTAAAATAAAAAAGAGAAAAATGAATTTATAAATCATTTTAAAAATATTAAATGTTTAAACTAAAAAAATTAAATTCTATTTAAATTATTTTAATAATCTAATATTTTTAAAAGAATTAAATTTTAAAAATAATTATAATCTAATAATACTTGTAATATTATTTTAATATAATAACTTTATTTTAATATATCTAAATGAATAGTCTTACAATTCTCTTGCATAAACAAATTTTAAACTTTTTTGTTTTTCTTTTTTAGTTTTATTATCACATGTTATACTAGAATAAGTAGACTAGGTAATATTTCTAACTTTTAGTATTTTTACTTTGTTATAGATATTTTTTAAAAGTATTGAAGAATGTTGTGCCAAGAAAAAACTTCTACTCTTTAATTTAAAATTAATCATAATAATACTATATATATATATATATATATATATATGCAAAGATTTGTTCTGTAATATATTTTATATACATGATGAAAATTTCAATATTTTTTAATATATACATATTGGATTACATAGTGTTTCACATTACATTATATGTCTCCTATTGTACATAATGTGTTTTCATGTATTTTTTAATAAATTCGTGCTTATAAGTTTTTAATATATAAAAGATATATACATACACTTGTATAGTGGACCATATGTATTTACATGGCGACTATACTATTGAAATTTTAAAAATCATATATACATTTAACATGCTTTTTTTAAATGACTTTGAAAAAAAGAAAAATAAAAAGATCATTTATGACATATTACAAATGTAACACTTATTTATAATGAAAAAAAAGAGTTAATACTTGTGTTGGATTTTGAGCATTTTAAGTACTTTAAAAATCCAGAATTATATATATACATATGTTGCAAAAAAAACTAATTGTAAAGCAAAACATTTGTCCTTGTTTTTCATCCAACAAGCCTGAAACTTGCTACAGTAGAATATAGAACAAAATGGAAAAAAACCTACACCTTACACATAAACAAAAGCAAGATCAAATGCCAGATTGAATACAAAATCAGTAGCACAAAACTCTACAGTACTTGCTACAAAAACACACTTCAGAAAGCAACCTCTAATTTTAAACCAAAAATTCCATGTCTCTTTTTAAACAAGCTACAAAAAAAAAAAAAAAAAAAAAAAAAAATGTCATGTATTTACAAGGGCTCAAGTTTGGTTGGCATTGTAAATCAAAATGCTGCAAATTATGTAAGGCCCTAGTCTCATTTGTACAGCCAATTTTGAGTTGCATTCAAAATTTTGGCTCATTGATTTTTTATGGTCCAGTCTTAAAAATGTAAGAGTTAAATTCTTGTGCAATATTAAAATTTAGCAGACAGAGCAAATAAAGTAAAAACATATTGGTGTAAATTAAGTACTTGTTCTATCAAAGTATGAAATAAATATATCATGATTTTTTATGGCTAGAAACTTTATAAATGTATTCCCTTCTCTAAAAATATAAATTACTATATTACATTTTACAATCTTTTAAAATACATATACATTTTGAACTAAGATTAATAGATATTTAAGGAACTGTTTCTTCAAAATTACCAAATAAAAATAAATAAACAATGTATTTTAGCATATAGGATGCATCAAGAGAACCACTACATTTTTATTGAATTTGAGAAATTATTATTATTTTCAAACAGAGATAATTCTAAATCACGTGATATAGAATTTTATATAATTGAATCATGTAATTTTTTGGTTCTTTAATGTTTTTAAAACCATATAATTTAAATCTTTAAAGTATTACCTAATTAATTTTTAAGAAATAATTAATCAATATTTGGGAAGTTATTATAATCTTATATTCAAGGATATAAATTATTTAGCTTTTGATTTGACATTAAATAACTCTAAATCAAAATTAAACTTAGAATAAAATTTTAATTAATTACAAATATGATATTATATGTATGTATATATATATATATATATATATATATATAATATCATATCTCAAAAGTGATGGAAACTCTAGAAATAATTATTAAGTAAAATGTAGGTATTAGAATATGAATAAAAATTAATAATTATGCACATGTATGGAGTGAATAACATAATTGAATAACTTTCAAACCACACATAGAAATGTTATTTAAAAAAACAGAAACACATGATTTGAAGATAAAACAAACATGGTCCCAGTTCTAAAGGAGGAAATAAACAATCAATGGATCCAATCATATCAAACGTAATAATGCTGATATCTATTTCATGGCTTCCATACATTTGTAATTTTACTTATATTATACCACACAATATATCCACCAACTTCATTTGAAATGCCCCCGAAATGGTTACAAAAATTGAGAACGAGGAGCCAGCGACGGACTAACTCATGGTCCTCCACGTCAATCTAACACTTGCGCCACGTGTACAAGTCCAGACCAAGGGTAGTGGTCAAACTGAAAAAATTAAGGCACGTCCCAGATCCCAAGTGAGGTCGCTTCTGGAAACCTGTTATTTCAGGCTGGATTGGGTGGCTGCCACGTGTCCGGCTGTCACACTGTCATGGTAATATCTTTTACTGTGAAGGCATCAAACAAGTAGTTTTTCTAATTTACAAGGCACGCATGTCGACGTGGCAACCAAATAGTTCTACAATGGGGGTTCTGTTTGGAAAATTCTTGGGCTTCCGGCTAGGTACCCACTATAATTCCGTAAATCACATATTCAGTTAGTTGCCCAACATATTCTATTTGGTCAACCACACCTTGTCTTCAGTGAATGGATGAGTTTAACTAAATTTAGTTTGTTGTGAAACTCTGCAGAACATTTTTTTAAACTCCATGAAGGGTAAGATTTGTGGATATCATTGAATTCAGTCTCTTGTACATTTTTCTGATGCATGTATCTATAACTAAAGTAGAATTGTTTCTGTAAATCAGATAGGTAAAAAAAAAATCCTTGGACAACTGCATTCCTCAAATATTATCATATGTATGAATGTGTGCATACATATGAATAGAGCTTGATTTGATTTTGTAACAATAATAATAAATAAAAATAAATCAGTGACTTCATTCATTCATAAATTATATATATATATATATATATATATATGATGTTTTTTATTATTTAATTTTATAAAATAATATCATAGTTATTAATAACTATTTAGCTGTGGGCCAAATTTAACAAAATATTTTCTTGTTAAATTTGTACCATAAATTTTACAAAATAAATTGTAATCAGGGGTAAAAATCAGCTTTTAATTGTCAATTAAAAAAATGTAAACAGAATGGTAATTGTGTACATTTAGGTATACTTCTATTTTTTATACTTATAAAGTTTTTTTTTTCTACCATAATTTAATCAAATTCTCTGATACCCCTAGGGTCAATTCAATCAGAAGTAGAAGTATTGAGGACTTCAGACTCATTACTATCAACCATTTTTACTGATTCCTTATTAAAAACAAAGATTTGATTCCTTTATAATTGGATTATAACTTACAGTGTTTAATGGATATATGATTTTTTCACTAATTATGAAAAAACCAAAGATGAATACTACCAAATTTTAGCTATGAGTAGGTGTTACCAACCTTACATATGCCATACACACAAGTTTAGAACCTAATCAACACTACGTTTTATTAATTTTTTTCTACCAAATTTTTGTTTCTTATGCTCAAATTAAGATATTCTATTTAAGTGTAAGATTACGAAAATTGTACTATTTTCTCTTATTGCTAAATAATCTTCAATATTGATACCACATACCATTTGTAATGTTTAATTGATTTTTTTATACTAATTTTATAGTAATTATTAGAATTGTAATGAAAATATTGAACAATGGAAATTAAATAAAAAATATTATTATTAATAAAGACAAAATGATTTATATAAGTGCCATTGACCCAATCTAAAGTATAAATAAATCAATGACAGTGCAACTTTTTGACAAGTCATATGATTCCATACTTTTATAGTTATTTCTTGAGTAAAATATGAAAATAAAAATCCAAAGGTTTCTAAGTAATAACCACATAAATTATTTATCGCAATTTTTTTCTCATGATATGTTTTAAAAATATTTTGTATAACTAAATTTAATATTAATACCAAATTAAATAACTTTTTAATTCTTATTTTGAAAATGTTACTAGTTTTGAAAGCAAATGTCTCAACAAAAAGTTTATTAATAGAAACAGTATCTCACAATATAACAATAAAATAGTTGACAACCAATTTATGTATCACAATGTGTCATTGTTATAATATCCTTGTTGGCAACCTGATTTACCATTTAAAATTTTTATTTATAAACATTTGAAAAGTATTTTTAAATATATATTTTTTGATTAAATTAAAATTTATATTTTTACAATGTTAAATATTTCGTTAATAGATTTGATTAAAATATATTTTATCAGATAACATAAATGATACATACATATATATTTATATATATAAATAATTCTCTACTCTATATTAATTATTTATATATATAAATATATATGTATGTATCATTTATATTTTATTCTTGATTTCCTATTAATGATATAAGCAAAAAAATAAAATGTAATAAAAAATAATTTAAAATATTTTTTTACAACTGAAAATTACAATAAGAAATTTAAGCTTCAAAAACATGTATTTTGTTCCACTTTATTATAGTGTTTATAATTAATGTTATTAATCTGTCATCTTTAAATTAAATATTTAACTTTTTAAAATTACTTTGGTTTTCTTTATGCATGTCTACATTTTGGTTTTAGAATTTTTCATTGGTAATTTTTTTCTCTTTATCTAATGAATTGGCTCTACATATATTGTATTATGTCACAGATAATCAAAAATGAAAAATGAAAAACAAATAAATCATGATATTTTTTTATTTAAATGAAAAATCTTACATTTGTCATCAAAGTAATTGAAATGATATTTGTTTATTTAAAAATACAAAATTTTAAAATTAATTTTGAATCTAGATAAAATTAAGGATTTTAGAAATCTATTAAAAAAATTTAAAATGAATTAGTAAATATTTATTTTAAGGATTTGTTGGTAATTTAATAGCATTGGAATTTTGGACAAAAGACACCAGTTTAAGAAAAATTTATAAAATTATAATATAAAACTTGTATTAGTGCAAAATGTATAAATTTAGAGATTTTTTAAAATTAAGATTCTATACATTTGATGATTTTGAGTTTCCAAATAAACAGGAGGTAGATGAAAACTATAATTTTAAAAAATTAGAGATTATTTAGGATCTCCAACTAAGTGTATGACCTTAACAGACAAGTTTTTTTGTTCATTGTTTAGAAGCTATAAAATTTGTCATTTAAAATGAATGTATATATTTTTTGTTATATTTACTACAATTTTTTTAGTTTTTATATATATTTATCAAAAATATTCAAAATTATCTTTTGTTTCATTTTACTTTTTTATGTTTTTCAAAAGCCTTAGACCTTACATATAATAAACTTTGTTCAAATCCACATATTGCAAGTATCTAAAGGCTTTCTTCTACTTAGTTTCTTTGAGTAAGTATTTCTTGTTGGTTATAATAATATATATTTCTTGTTGACTATAATAATATTTTTTAAAACAAATATATTAAATCTGCTTCTTATTATGTTATTTATGCAAAGTATTTTCTTCTTCAAACCTCTTCATTAGTTAGAAATTGGAAAAACTTATACCTTGCAAAAACAATCTATAGAATATAATTAACAAGATGAAAAAAATTGACTTGAAAACGTTATAACAATATTGCATCATGTCTAATCTTATAATCCCAAATCAAAATAGAATTAAATATTTATTAAGAAGTTTAAAAACCTTTTGATTTTGCTTTAATAAAATAGATACTATTTCTTTGACTATGTCATAATAATCTGGCCATGGCCTTGTTAATAAAACAATCAACAAGATTTAAGTGTTATTATTATTTCTTCTGCATGTTCATTGTTCTAAATTCAAATGTTGATGTTACATGTAAGTGATTAGTCTTTTGTTCTTTTGGTTGTAATCTAATCATTTATTAGTAGCTATTTACAATTGTTTGATAAGTCTCATAGTTTATATTCCATAATTTATTCATTTTACAAAATTCTACTGTTGCATAAATAATAACTATTCTAATTAATTTAATTACTTTACTACCATTAATTATCTATAAAAAAAATCTATTATAAAATATTAATTTAATACATATGTATATATGTTTATATTTATATATTTATTTATATTTATATAATATTTCTTTGTTCTTTTAATCTTTTATGTGATTATAATTTATACCACACATTATATATATTTTTTCTATAATGTATATTCAGGAATTAGTAAATAAGCTATATTTATTGGATTATTGAATCATCTTTTGTCGCCAAAATTGATGTTCCTAGTGGAGAGGTTTCAAAGAAGTAAAGTTAAGAGCTTCATTATTTATTAAAGTCAAATGCATCTAAAGTTTTAGAAAAAGATAGAGAGGAAATTTTATATATATATATATATATATATTTCAATTCTTCTACCACATTCAATATATTTCTCTACCTACTTTTTGACTAAGATTGGATTCCCTTATACCAACTTTACATGCAATTTACAATCCTTTATTATTAATAAGATAGAAATCTTAAGTTAGTTTCTACATTCATTTATTTTAAACTTAGTAACCACAATCCTTATCTAGGCCACTAATAGTAACCCATACATCTTTGTAGTAACAATCAAATTAAAGATATTTGCTAGACTATGTAGATTGAGGCAATGATCAAACAATATATTACAATACTTGGTGAGGACATCCTAACAACATCAAAGAATATGCTATTGCAACTCTTTTGGTGTAGTCCTTTCCATTCATCTCCAACACATTCCCTAAGTGGAAATATTTCTCATGTGTATTAACCATCACTCTTTTGTGCCTAGTTGGTAAAAAGATTGGGAAATAATAAAATGAAAATGAAAATGAAGATGAATATTCGATATGATGGAAAAAGGAGCACGTTAAAGTCAGTTGTGAAGAATCTTGAATATAAATAGAAGGCGCGGAGAACCAATCTTTTATTTCCCCTTTGGTTCCCAGTTCGAGGCCCCACATTGCCAGCATTCAAGCCACGCTTGCCTGACGCACCACCGACAGGGAAAATCCCAAACTCCATATTCCAGTCAGGCAGATATTTCCAAGGCCCCCAGCGCCGTGATTTCCACAAATATATAATTCATCCATTTATCGTACACATCCACCTCCGTCGTCGTCTATCATCCACGGAGTCTAGACACTGTGGATGAAAAGGATGACCTCTGTTTCCGGACAACTATCCCGTGTGTGGAAGAGCGCTTTGGTGGACAAGCCCAAGACTCAACCCGCGGATGAAAACTGCTCCAGCGGAATTTCATCCGCTGGCTGAAATTCGGGGGCACATGGTTCTGTGCTTGGCCCTTTGCCCGGGCAGCGGGCTGTGTTCAGAACCCTTCTTCTGATAAATAAACGTTTTCCCACAGGTGATGACGTGTTCCGTTTTCCCCCAGGTACTGGTTAGGTCGAACCGCGGGGGCAGAAGCGTAGGAGGTCTAGGATTTGGTGGCGACGCAGTCCTCACCTTTTTTTACTGTTCATTCCACCCTTAGGCCCGTGAGCCTCACTCGTGCCACTTTCATCCTGGGGTTGCAGGAAAAAATTCAAAGATCTGCCTGAAGTCTTCGAACTGGATGAACATGTTTGTCCAAAATTCATTCCCTGATTGCCCAGTCTGGAGGTGGGTTCACCCCAGCCGTGGAAGAGGGAGTGAGAGAGATGGTGCGCGATTTATGGACATGTACCAGAGGTGGACTTGGATGGAAACCACGTTCCCCAGAAGTTCTACACCAGGAAAAAGATAGAAACGCAGGGCGTTCCAAAGGTTCCCTGGGTTTGACAGATTGTGGAGTTAAGAGTGGGGAAGTTGAAGGCAGATTAGTGGAAGGAGGTCCATGTGACTGCAATGATTTGATGAATGAGAACCATGACTTGACGGATAGGGATATCTGATGGAAGGACCGTCTACTACGAATGGCATCATCAGTTGGTGGAAGTGAGCAGGACAGAGCTTTTTGGATGAAACCGACATGCGTCATCATTCATCGAACCCACGTACATTGTGTGACTGTGAAGGATTTCACCTAACAGTTAATAATCATAAGAATAATCTTTTTTTAAAAGACATGTGTGTGTGTGTGTGTGTGAGTGAATACTCCACCTATTGAAATCAAGGTCCTGTTGCAAAAACTTGCATTTCTTAGAAGAACTACACAGCTCTTTTCCATGATTTTATTTCCTTATTTATTTCAATACTTCTTCCAACTATATTCTTCCACCTGATTTAATGTCTAGGTATATTTAGAGAGTTGAATGTTTAGAATGTCAACCAAACATTATGCCAACAATGGTCCTTCATTCTTATTCTAACAATTCAATACAACACAGTGCTGTGCATATTGTAGAAATTTGATACAATAGGAGGAAAATCAATGTTTGTGAGTTGGTTAAGGTTTGTGCTTTGGAAAATCCAACTACACAATTGCCATGTGTGCTGATGTAAATATATTTTATTTTTAAAAATCTATAAATAAATAAATCATGGATCAAAGATTAAAGTAAAATATGTGATCATTGGAGATTCTTTGCAACTAGAAGACATAACATGCAAGACCAAACCATATATTTTTTCCTGTTTTTTAAGCACGCATTTCATTTAACATCAATATTCTTATTATAACACTTCAATATATTTTCGCATTTTCTTATGTTTATTTTATTTGTTTGTTTGTAAGGTTCTTATGAACAACTACTTATATGTATGAGACTACAACAGTTACATTATCGTTCTTTAAAAAGAAATAAGTCATATAAAAACTCAACTGTTAAAACCTTCTGTTACTCCATTATTTCATAGTAATTATTATTTTAAAAAATTAAGATTATTTTATGAATCTTGTGAATTATGTCCTTACAAAAATACATGCATATTGAGAAAAATTAAATGATATTTTGTGGTGTTCAATGCAATAAAATAAAATACATATATTACTTCAAGTAATGTTTTTATAATAATTTTTTTTGATTTTATAAACTATGGTTTAAAAGCTTCAAATTTGATGCTTAAGCATACCAAAGATCACAAGCTTATAGTTCATAACTTGTTATTTATTGTGAGTTACCAATTCTATTAAAAGATCTATGTGATATAAAGATTTCTGGTTTAAAATTTATTGCAATATATGTATTCATGGTGAATATATAATTACATGATTTACTTCCAAAAAATTGTACACCAATTTTGTTTCAAAAGAGATTTGTAAAAATGCTCTAGCTATTTTGTTTTATTTTTTTGTTCTTATTTTTTTTTGTTTTTTTCGACAAGGAAAAATCTTATACAAGGGTTCATTAAGCATGGTTGTGATTTCACAACCATAATTTGAACCACCAATCTTTTTGGTGCTATTTTGCAAATTTATGTACAACTTGGCATTCTTTGATAGCTTGGATCATTCCAAATATTGCAACTCTTACTTGCAAAGACAACCCAACTTAGCATGAAACTTACATACATATATAAAATGTTAAAATGCCATTAAGAAACACCTTGGTTTCCAAAGTTACATGGTTGAATCAAATATAAGTTGATGAGTTACAAATGTATTTTAAATTTTTGAATATGTGAGGAATACTATGTCTTGAACATAGCTTAATAAGTGTGTAACAATTTCTGCATATATATATATATATATATATATAAGAGCATTTATATGTTTATGAATGCAACATTTTTGTCAAACCTCATTTAATTTTTTAGAAATTAATTAAAAGAATTGTGTTAGAATAATGAAAAAATCAACTCTATTCATTAGTGTGGTTTGAGTATAGTTTAAGATTTGCAATTCTTATTTTGAATATTGATAAATAAATTTATTCCAACTTTACAACACAGTAAATTGATCTTGCAAATAGTGACAAAGCCAAATGACACGTTCAGGTTAGTAATTTTTATACAATATTTAATTGATTAATTTATTCTTTTCACCTTTTGGTTTGAATCTCAACAAGATATGTTAAATGTGATATCATCATGTCTGTGCTGCACATCAAAGCTTGTTACAGAACTGAACTTTTGAAAGTGATGTATATAATCATCAAAAGATACTTGTATTTTATTCTTTAATTTTTATGTTGCAAGACTCAACCAAGTAGATTATAAGGAATAAGGATGACCACGTAATTTATTTCATCTTCTTTTTATTAATCAGTATGATATATTTTTGTATGAGACCAAAATTGGCTAATCCAGAAGATCAAATCAAATTTATTGACTGATCTGTATTTATAATAAAACTTTAGCTCTAAAATTAACATGTAGTATTTACTTCTCAACTAATTAAATAAATAAAGTTATCCATACAAATACATACGCATTTATAATTAGATTTGTCTTCCTATTTTATGTTGTTTAAGATATGTGAAGTTGTGAATCTTACCGAGCATGAATTCCAGTGGATTGATTATCAAAGTCTGTATAAGCCCACTTTTTCATGTATTTTTTTGGCAAGGATTAATAGGCCATATTTTTGCAATTATGGACTTTTAGTTTCATTAACACCAAAAACAAAAAGTAAAAATATAGAATCTATATTTATTAGTACTAATTATATTTTTTTGTTATATGTATGTAATCATTCATGGCAGTGAGCCACTCTATAAAGAGAACGCTTGTTATTTATTTTAAACAATATTTTAGAAAATAAATTACTAAAAAAACAAAATATTAATATTTACCATTGTGACATTTATCAGATTGAAGGGTATATATATATATATATATATATATTTACTGATCAAGAGTCCTTGATTTTTACTATAAAAAATATCTTTATTGTATAACATTATTTTTAGAAATTGTGAAATTTACATTTCAAATACTTTTATTTTACAGGCAAATATCAATATGGTTATTGATTCATTTTTGTGTTGAAATTTTTTTAAAAGCTATTTTTTCAAAAGAAAGAAAGAAAGAAAGAAAAAGAAAAAACTTCATCAAGTGCTTTTGCATATTTAAAATACTATCTACAAGGTAAAACCATTTTTCATTTTTTATTTTTGGAAAATATAATATTACACACTATTTACATGAGTATTTAAAGATTATTTTTAAAATGAGATTTCAAATTTTAGAATACAATTTACAGGTAATAATAGTAATTTTTTCTTTCTTTCTCTTTTTCTGTTTGTGTGTTGCATGTAATATTGCTGAAAGTGTCATGTGTGAGTGTGCATATACACATACACACACACACACACACACACACTCTTTGTGGTTAACAAATGAATCTGAATGGTACAAAACCATCACAAACACAAATACGTAAAAGTGAATCTACAATTGTGAGTGAAAATCATGTTCACCTAGGAAGCTCTCATCTACCATGGTTGGAAGCTACTTCACAGATTTAAAGGCTATACTTTAAAATGCTTTGTTACTTTTTTTAAAAAACTACTGAGGAATCTAACTTTATCTCAGCACAACATGTGAACATGTTATTGAATGCAGTTATCAGACATTGGAATGAGAATGCCCGATTGCAGGCTCTCTGCCCTTTCAATGGCACATTTTTAAATAGAAAGCGGCAACGACCTGGCGGGGCTACCGGACAGGGACGGACTTAACCGGGGAGAAGGGAAGACCGACCCGAAGAAGAAATTGCATCTGTGACGATGACATGGCATGAGGCTGACGTGGCAGAGACCTGGGGTTGGCCCAATGGCGGAGCTCCCTATGTCTTCTCAACCGAATAAATAACGTCGACGTTATGGCATGGCTCAGCGTCGACGTCTCCAGCCCACAATGAGCCCCCAAACTTTCGATCGACGTTAGCGGGCGCCGGAATCCTCGTGTGACCCTCGCAGCAATTGACCGGGGAAGCTACAATTGGGACCGCCAGTTCCAACTTGTGGGGACACTCACTCACTCAGTCGGTATCCGTAAGGCTTTGAGTCGCGAGTCCTGGGGAAGATGCCGATTCCCGGAGAGATGTCCTGAACTATCTCGCTCGCTTTGGGTTGTGGACAGAAAAATGGAGAAGGTTCTGCCGGTACTGTTGAGCGATTGAATAGCCTTTTGACCTGGAACAGGACCGAATGTGGAATGTTGGAGGCTGTCAGAGAGCGTCTCCAAAGCTGCTCAGTCTACAAAATTATTTCTTTACTTCTTTGCAGACGAATCGTGTTAGAGGAGCAGACCACTAGTTTCTCTATTTCTCTTTAACTGGATGGCAGATAGGTTTCTCCCAAAGGAGAGATGACGTGTAAGTGCATCTATCTATCTATCTACAACTCTCCTGGTGTTTTTAGTATTTTATACAAAGAAAATAGCCATCAGGCATAAACAAAAAAGTATCCTTACTCTATCAACACACCCTCTGCATCTTAGGGACTTGGTGTGCCATGGAAGTACCCTTTCTTTTTTCTTCAGATATACTGTATTATATATAAATACATTGGAGGCATGCATGCATGAAGCATCTGTATGCTTTAATGGTGAATTCCACTGTAATGGCAGATTTCAAAACAAAATCCTATTTTTATGTGTGATGCACATTGCAATTGATTCCACATATATTCTACATCCAACACACCATACATTTTTAATGTGGAAAGGTTTTTAGAAGGTAAACTCATGGACTCTGAATATAACACAAAGTAGTGATGAATGAAAAATATCTTTCTTTCTGTGAGTCAATCACTTCAATGTCTTCTGTGGTCAGAATCCACACACCAATGAGAGCATTTCCAGAAATTTGAACCCACACTTTCTTTGCTTTATTGTGTGCCTGTCCCATAAGTTTAGAGCTTGTAGTTAGTGGTGCCCTCACTTTTGTATATCCTTATTTGTAATTGAAGATTGCCTTGAGATGCTGCAAAATAAGTAAGTTTGTAGTGATTAGTCAGGTTCAAGAAATGTTCAAGATTACTTACAATTGATGGAAATGGTAGTAAGGAGATGACTGTAACTGATTAATTTGTTGGCTTTTGTAAATTGATTCTAAACTTTAAAATAACAAATGAGGTTTTTTAACACTTGCAGTACAAATCTGCATTGGAAAGAAACCATGTAGTTTCATCATACACAATGTAACCCTTTCTACTATATATTTTTATTCACTTTAAATGAAATGGCATTGGTAAACTTATATTACACATTTCTTATGTGTATTAAAGATATTTTTATGCACATAATCAAGATACTTGCCCTTGTAGTATGATATACACAGACACACATATATACATACATACAATCAAGCTAGAAAATAAGAATCCACAAAGTTTGTAATGTATGCAAATTCCCTGAATCATTCATATAATTGTTGTTCAGATTTTGTTGTAACAAGATTTTAAGATTTATCTAAACTTGTTATATTTGCATGTGTTTTTGATGAATTGTTAAAATTCATTGTATGATTTAAATAATAATGCAACAATAAATATAAATATACTTTTGAATTTCATAATTTAAAAAATACTAATTAAAAAACACCATTGTTGTTGATTTAATGTGTTTTTAGTTAGCTAATTTCTTTCATTTCAATAATACATATTTTCATGCTTCAAAGATAATGCAAAGAAAAGTAACATTTCTTTGTGATTTGTTTTGATGATGCTTGTTAAATAAATTATGATAACTGTCCAAATGGCTGTTATGTTAATTTTAATATCCAACATGTATTTACTCATTTATTTTTTTGATGCTTCCTTTATATAATGAAAAATATTGGTAACTTAAAGGAAAAAAAAATATATATATATATGTATATATATATATATATATATATATTACAATGAAACTATGCATCTGTGTGTTTCAAGAAACCACACATAATACTTATACATACGTAACTTTTCAAGCCACTCACATTATTTATAAGTTCATTCTATTAATTTTAGACTTAAATATGAGAACTGTGAGTACTTATAAAATTAATGGAAAATATGGTTTAGGTAATGGAGACAAGAATTAAGTTGGATTTATCATGATCATTTCCTGAGTGTTTTATGCAACTCTAAAAACTGCAATTTTTGAAATTGTAAACTATCCAAATATGTGACAGATGTAACCACAGTCAGACCATGAGGTGTAATATTAAAGGAATGAAAATTTTCATATTTTAGTTTTATTTAATAAGCAGTATCCTTTCAATAGTATTGGTTGAAAACAAAAGATAAACTATTTAATAATTTTATGGATTTGAAGTTTTAATTGATTAGAATGAACTTGTATTTAATTCTGGTTGAAATATTTGTATAGGTGTATTAATTTTATTTCTTTATATGAAACGAGCCATGCACAAGTTTTATATGCTCAACTTAATCAAATACGTTAATTTATCATATAACTCATTCAACCAAATCTTAAGAACTTAAAAAGAAATGTATCTATTAATGTGATTTAAAAATAAAAAAAAGGAAGTATGAAAGGTTTTCAGATAATGCAAAAAATAATGTGTAATACTAATGATTAAAAAAATAAGATGGTAAAAGTAGTGTCAAGCCTATTAAGTCTTGCAAAACCTATATTATTTTTTACTGTGTTAATCTTCATGATTAATTGAAATCGTAAAGCATTTCTATTGAAGCAATATATATGTGAAATGATTATTTAAAATATTATTATCTAGTATTATATATATATATATATATATCATTTAAATTATTTTTCATGTTAATGTGAATAATCATGTATGTGCAAATTCATATACACACCCAAACACATAGAATTGAAGTACTGTATTGAATTTTCATTGACTTAAGAGTAAGGATGCATTGAAAGAAAGTCTAAGTATACAGGTTTTCAGATGATTTAATCAGGTTAACATGTGTAATTTTAGTAAAATTGAATTCAAGTTTAGTAAAATTAACCTTTTTTTTTTTTTTTTTTTTTTTTTTTTTTCAAGATAATAAAAACAATACTGTTATTGCCTTTTCTGAAAAAAAATTCCCTGTTTTCAATGATTATACTTCATGTACAGGAATTTGAAATCACATACAACCTTAACATTTAATAAAATATAAAAAGATTACACAGATAGATGCATTGGTTTTTCATAACTGATTCCTTCATGACCATGTTGTAATCTATATATAATCTAGTACTATTTGTGTCAATATGACATTTAATTAATCAAAAGAAACAAACACTCAAGGCTTCAATCATTATTATTTAGAGCAAGACCAATCAAATAGTACATTCATGTTATTTATAAAATCCCAATACCATAATTGATTGAGAAAAAAATAATTATGCATCTACTATAGTATCAAAGTTTTGTAGCTCTACTTCCAGTAAAAAAACATTAAGAAAGAATAAAAACTTAGAAGAGAAGTAAAATTCTTTTTTAAAAAAAGTGATAGATCTACTGACTTGTAGATAAAATTTAACACCATCCTTCCAAAATAAGTTTTTAATATGTGTGTATGTATGTATATAACTTCTTGTGTCCTTTGCTTTGATGTGGATTACACCAGACGTGAATGTAGTGTGCAATGGAGTTCACCTCTGCTGCCCCCTTCTATCAATGACTGGATCCATCACCAGCTGCAGCAATCCTTCACATAATATGAGTTGGGCAGTACAAAAAAAAAGTAAAAAAAAAGGGGAAAAAAAGGGGGAATTAAAAAGGAATAAAGAAAGAAAGAATCTTTTTTTTTTTTTTTTTTTTTTTTTTTTTGTGTGTGTGTGTGTGGGGTGAATAACCCCCTTAGATGTGCAGATCTTGGAAGGTCAAGAGGTTGCAAGAGTTTCTTGGCATCAAGGGAGTTTGCTGACCCAGATTCTCATCAAACATACATCAATGAACACGTCAATGACAGTGACTAGTCAAAAGCATCCAAATTGGAGAGAGAGGGAAGTAGTAATTGCAGTAGAAGGAGTCGATCCACCTAGTTTAGATTAACTGTAAACCCACAGGCAAGCAAAGTCAGAAAGACTGTGGTGGTTTTCTGAGATAAGTGTAGAAATAGGGTTTGCCACGCACACAGCCAAATTAAGCAAATTAAGCTCCTTTTCCTTTGTTATGTGTGCGAGTGCCCACTCTCGACAAGAGTGGTTCTCAACGAATGTGGGTGGAACACATCCACATCTGTGCCGGCATTTCTCATCCGAGTCTCCTTCCTTTTATGCCCCTTTCTCGTCAGTACCGTGTGGATTGTGCCTTGCTCCCGCACCAACTTCATATAGAGATTTCAGCTATGGTGCGCCGCCTATGTCAATTTGTGCGGTAAGGATACAAGGTCTGCTGATGCTCCGGTGAAGCTCTGTTTGCTTACCTTGCGAGGTTTTCAATTTACTTCCTCCACTGTTTGCTGTAGAATTCAGACAAGAGGTTGAGACGAGAGAGAGCCAGAGAGAGAGAGAGAACGAAGGAGGGGGAAGGCTGGCGGTGGCTTTGTTGTGGGAGAGACTTGAGGAGGGCGAGGGAGGGGACGATGTGGATGTTGCGTTGGGAGAGAAGGAGAGATGCAAGGAGTGAGAGGAAGCGGTAGTTGTCATGGGTGCAGGGTGCAGGGTGCAGGGTGAGAGCGGAGGGAAGGAACGGTCTGATGTAGTGTCGGTTGGGAGAATTTTCTGATGGAGTTTTTTCTGTCCGAGTTGCGGCATTAGGTCTTTTCGTGTAATTTTTGGTGGATGTGAAAGGGTAAGTGGAGGGTGTAAGGCATGCAGACGGGAGCATGATGAGTTTGTGGAACTGGGAGGTTGGTCGGAGGATTTGTGGTTGTAGGAAGTTGAAAGGTTTGTGAGATGTTGTTGATGCGCTTTTACGTGGAACGTGGAGGGACAGTAGAGGTGGTTAAAAATGAAGAACATAAAAGTGAATAACTGCAATGCGCATGTTCATTGGCTGCTTAGCCGATAGTGTATCTGCGCAATTGCTGGCTGTCGCTTGCGAGTTGAGAAGAGTTCGAGTGATTTTGTGGTTTGATCATGCAGTGCTGCTCGTAATTATTGTTTTGGTGCAAAGTTGCACGCACATTGCCCTTAGCTTGCGTGACTCTTTTCATCCTACATTCTTTTAACACTTAGTGTTTGATGTCCGTGTACGGTGCCCCGGACTTTCGATTTTGTTCAATTTTTAGAAGTATGACTGGAGTTAGGTGGTAGCTTTAACTCGCAGTATGCTTGTGTATCACTCTTTGTCTCCTTGTGCCGCCGCATCTTCCTTGATGCAATTTCCGAGGTTGCTATCATGTCTTCGAGACGATCAGTGGGAGAGTGGTTGACGACTTGAGAATTCGCGTGTGAGGGAGCTACGATTTCATGCTTCTTTTTACCCTCGCTTAAGCCTGGTGTGATCTTTGGGGTCACTTGTCGACTTGTTTATTCTTTGATTCTGTATGTTGTTCTCAGATAGTTTGCTTGCCTTTCTGGAGTGTCTTATTGGATTGTTATAGGAACAGGCAGGTCAGTGTGTAGAAATTGTTCTGCGCAGTTGTCGCTTCCTGCACCTTGTGTATTTAGATGTCCTGCAATTTACCTTCTTTGTCCAATTTTCCTTGTTGATGCCTGGTATCTTTGATTTTGATTGAGATGCCGTCTGGAATGCATACATTTGAACTATACTGCTCTTAAGCTTTACAATCACTGCATTCCCCATTTTTATCCTTTGGTCTCGTACTATCTCTGTTCTACATGCTTGGAATTTTTGAAAGTAACCCTTTACACTTTATTCCAATTATGATTAGATTTTTCTTTGCGTATCCATACACCCAAACATCTACGTCTGGCGAAACTCTGACCTTTCCCAGTAATTTTCATGGAGTTTAAGTCTACTACAGGTCGTTAGTCGTTTAATTATCTGGAGTGAGTAACATGGTGTGAAAGGTTGTGTTTTCTCATGAACGTTCTTCTCATATTTGTTTTCGAGCAGGAGCCGGTCTCTCCCATTAGAGGAGGAATTTGGATATATGTACTGCCTTGGCTTTCCTGAAGTATGACCTTGCCTTCGTGAGGGGTTGGAGGTAGGAGGATAGAGTTTGAGAGGAGAGTTGAACAGCCTTCCTAAGAATACTTGATGTCTTTCTCCACTTGCATCACTTAGATTTCGAGTAATTAGGTGTTGCCAAAGTGATGCTGGAGATCGTGGATGTGTCACCCACGATCTTGTTGTCTTGATCGAAGCAAGATAGTAGGGTCAAGGTGGTTGATAAATTCAGTGTTTAAGTTTCAGGTCTTCCTCGGAGGAGAGAAGGGATATGTTGTTACACAGAGGGTCGATCAAGTTTTATTGTTGATCCCGTGCAATTGACTTTGCAGGTGATCACGAAGTGAGGTTTCATTGCACATCCAGAAAGATATGGTCGGCCAGTTTGCATGGAGTTTCTCGCTGAGAATCAGCAGAGCCCGGACAGTAGCTTCTCTTGTCGATTGAGAAAGATAGAACGAGAGAGGGGAAGATTTGGTGGACTAAAATATTATTGTACATATCTGCCAGTTACATTTACATTGGTTTTGGAATATAGGCGAGAGCAAAGCCCACATATTGAAAGGGTTTGTTCAGTCACGTCAAGATGTTGATCCATGTGGCTGAAAACGGTCAGTCCTTTGACTTCGACTGCCAGCCTGTTACGAACGTAGGAGTTATACAGAACTTTCTCGTCTCTCTCACTGGCATACCTCTTCATGAGCAAATGCTGCTTTGTGGAGACACAAGTTTGAAGTCAGACAACGCTCTGGGAGTCTACAAGCTCCCCGATGACAGTCGACATGTATTTCTTTATAACCGTTCACGTCTTGTAGCTGATTGTCCACCTCCTCCTCCGGAAGATCCTGAGGTGCCCCTGTTGGAAATTCCTCCTGTTCCCTCAAGTCTGCCCGGAGGACATCCTCTGGATGATGCAAGCGACCCTGCCTTGAAAGCTCTTCCGTCCTACGAGCGTCAATTCAAATACCACTTTCAAAAAGGCCACGCAATTTTGTGTGCAAGCCAAAAGAAGTTCGATATTTGCAGGCGGCTTTTACGGGAACAACAGGTTCAGGAAATGGCTCTTCAGACCGCGCGGGGGAACATTGCTTATTATTACAAGGTTATAGACAATCAATTTGGAGAATTTTTGAGACACTATGCACGTCAGCACAAGCAGCATTCGGACCTACTGGCAAATTTCGAGCGCGATTTAGAACGATTACGGGCGTGCAAACTGCATCCTAGTCTTCAGACCGAAACCCGAAAAACTTTACTACATTGTGTAAGAGAGTCGAGTCTTAGGGAAAGGGCTGAACAATGTAGCTTTTCCCACAAACAGTTTGGGTCCAAGGTAGCTGAGTTGAAGCTTCTTTACGTAGATTTACAGCGAAATGTACAGTATCTGTTCGACTCTCCATCAGCTGTGGATGTTCACGTTCTTGAGAAGACTATCGATGATCACATGCAATTCACTGAAGAACAAGCTAGCATCGTTCAATCTCTCAGGTTAGTAACGAGCACTTCAATTATTGCACTTTTAATCTTGAAATGGTGCCCAAAGGTTGTGCGACCCAGACAGTTTAGAATCCCTCTTTCTGGTATTTGAAGCTGACTTTGGGCTGGCGATCAGGAACATAATCTTCAACGAGAATATGTATTTCTTGGATTAATTCTCTTTTCCATGTTTCAGCAAGGATGTCAACACTGTGAAGAAGCTCGTGGACGATTGTGTCTCTGGTCAATATTCCGGAAATCTACGCCCTCATGATGCGGTCTCTGCACTTGGCCCAATGTACGATGTTCACGATAAAAACCACCTTCCTCGATTGGAAGCATGTGATATGGAACTTGATAACCTTTTAGAGCATAGTAAAAAAATTAAAAATCAAATGAATTTATGCGTCCATACTCGGCTTCAGAATGTAGCTGCTCTGCAGTCTAATATAAGGGGCATGCGCAACCAGCTGGCAGTCTTCAAGGAAGCAATGGCTCGTCAAAGCGATCTTTTCTCAGATTTGAAGCTTCTTAGGCGGGTCGGTCCTTCATACAAGGCATGCTTAGCTGAGGTTGTACGACGTAAGGCATCCATGAAGCTTTACATGGGTCAGGTAATCATTCTTATCTCTCTCACGCCACAAGTACCTATTATTATTATTGTTATTTCACTAATTTTGTATCAGGTCTGATACGTTGGTTCACAGGAGTTGTATCTGATGGAATGATCAGTTACCGTCGCGCTTCTTCTATGAATCTATTTTCCTACTAGGTTTCTCTTGTGGCGTCTACTCGCTTTTACATTTGGTCTTTTGGATTTATGGAATATGTAGCATGAAGTTCATGAAATCATACTGACGATAAGGTGGCGGAGCATACTACAGGCTGGACAACTGGCTGAGAAACTGGCTAGGAAGAGGGAAGCGGAGGTTGCTAGACGTGAAGAGTTTCTTCGAATACAGAGTATGTATATTCATCGAGAGGTACTGCAAGCGATGGGCTTGTTTGAAAATCCTAGTCAATGCATTGTAAATATTGCCCCTTTTGACACCAATCTTCTGGACATTGACGTAAACGATATTGAGCGGTGTGCTCCTGAGTCCTTAGTTGGACGGTTGATGAAAGGGCCCGACCAAAACCTGAGAGGAAGGTCTCGATCTCTTTCTTACACTGGCTTTCAATCACCAGGTGAGGAGTTGCTTCTATGAAGTGCCTTCTTTTTTGGATTGAGTTTTTCTTTTTTTAACTAGCGCATCTATCTGTTAATTGTCTTCTTGCTAGTTGGACTAAAAGTTATTTTATGTTCTTGCACTTTGCACATTTCTAGCTTGCAGAGAGGATTATCATTTGTTTGAAGCATATGTTAGATTTCTTACTGCAATGTATCGGTGACTCTTATCTTGACGAATCCGAGTAGCAGTTGTATTGATTTAGCATACATATTTTTACTGTCCCTCACATATATGTTATGATATCATTTTTCTTTAAGGATAAACATGGGGTTATTCGTTTGTGAACAGTAGATATTTATGTTTCTTCTGAAAACGTTCATGCACTGTAATTTTTTTCATGGAATTGCATTGTGTCACAGGGGGTTCTGGAGGTGCTGTTGACACCAAAGATGAACAAGACTTGGACACCGATGAAGATAACAATGGAGTTGACGAGATAGCTGGTACCAGCAAGTTGGAAGTGGAAAATGCGTGGTTGAAGTCAGAGCTGGCGTCTGCTGTAGCCATGCTTTGTAACCTAGACTCAGATTATGAACTTGAAGAAGGTGTCGGTGATAGTCAAGATTCTGAGAAGGGTATGGAGATGGAGAGGGGTGCAAGGGCCCAGAACGCAGCCCAGAAAACTGCCGAGGCTCTTCACTTGAAAGATGAACATGCTAAACATTTGACAGACATGTTAACCATGCGACAGGTATGTATTGTGCCTGATCACATTGCTCTTCAGCTATAAATGAATAAACAATTTCTTCATACATAACGAAAGTTGACGAAAAGTATTTACATTTAGGTTTATAGTTTTTGTTACTTTCATCTATTGTTTATTGTATCTTGCTGAAGTGGAAGGTTCTAAGTACATCAGTTCTTACATCTTGACAGGTGCAATGTAATTCGTACGAGAAGCGCATAAGAGACCTGGAACAGAGCCTGGCTGAGCAGCACATGCAACTACAGAAGTATACTTCTATAGAAAGGCATGACCATAGTCATCGTCGAAGTCATGATCCAGAGGAATTCGACCAAGTTCAAGAGAGGACAGATCAGGGTCAAGATTCTTCGGAGACCTCTGGAATAACTGGTGATGGGGTTGGGAGAGCACAGGGAGGTGTAGGGATTCCAGAACCAATGGACGAGGGAATGGTCAGCAATATACAAGCCAGCTATACAGCTAGTATCGACACTAGGACAGATTCTGGTGGGGGCCGAAGAGAGGGTACTCGGGAAGGAGGAGATGAGGTCATGAGTGACGTTTCAGGTATCGTATTCTTCGTTTCACTTCATTTACTAGTATCTTTAATTTTGTAGTTGATTTCAACGTTGTTGTGATCGTGTTTGATCATTTTCTTGACCTGTCATTTTACCTCGGACTACTACAAAAGAAAATTGATTTCTTCTGTGCTTTTGGATTAGCATCCGCAAGCACATGCTATACTTTCGTGTTCTCGAATTTAAAAAAATTGGATATCATTTTCTTTTAATTTAAGACCCTGATTTAAGGTTCACAATTATCCTATGTTAATCTTTACGTATTAAGGAAGTTTTTACTGTTATTTGAGAAAGAGCTGAATTTAAAACGCAGCAATTTCTTTTGTCCCAATTTAGGAGGAGTCTCAGTTACGGATGCCGGTATGGTGGAATCCAGAAAAGAGGAATCTGCAGAAGGTGTTGATGGGAACGAAGGTACATAAAATGTTCTGTAGTATCCAGTAGCTTTTTCAGGGTATGGTGTTCAGTGATACAAGTGATTTTTTCTGTCTAACAATTATCGTTGCAAGACAGTCTTGATTTTGATTTCCTAATTAATTAATTAATTGTTAAATTTTCCTTGCATATTCACTTCGATGCATTATTCATGACGGCGTTTAAACAATATTTTAGGTCTACCCGACGAGCCGAACGGTGTTAGCACTGGAAAAGATCAAGGAACCAATGATGTGGAGTTAAATGGAGTTTTAGCTGGCGCTAGGGATGGAGGTACTGCTTTGGATAAGGATGTTGACGGGGGAGATGACTTTCTGAGGGAGAGAGAGCTTGAAGAATCTGCCTTGCAAACTGATCTGTTGGAAAAGAACGAGCACTTAATAGCCATTGATGATAGACTCAAATCTGCTATAGCGGAGGTTGCCCGACTAACTAGCGAGTTGGATGGGAGTGCCGAGCTTCTAAACGAATGCCAGGTTGGTTGGTAAACTTTAGCTTGCTACTGCAGAATGTTAGGGGCTTGTATGTGTATGGTATTTTGTCAATTCTTCATCTGTTCTTATGAAAGGTGTAAGTGAGAATGTTTGAAGTTTGCATCTGCTGAGGGCACTTTCTGAAGTTACGGCATGGTTCAAATTCTAAATTTCTTAAATTGGTAATCATGTTGCAGATGAATTGTGCGCATCTGGAGAACCGGCTGCACGAAGCAAGAGAAGAGGCTCGAACAAACCTTTGTGCAGCTGATCGAAGAGCTGCTGAGTACAGCGCATTGCGTATTACCAGTGTTCGACTCAGAGGATTGATGGAACGTTTACGAAGCTGCATTACTGCTCCCGCCGGCAATCCGAGCAGTTTTGCGGAGTCCCTTCGTGCCCTGGCTGTCTCTCTTTCTAGGTCAGTGCATTTTATTTATTTATTTATTTGTAATTTTTTTGTGTATGTGCTTGTGTGAAAGACCGCTAGGAGCATTCAGGTTAATCATTTTAAAGGTCTTCTACGCTTTAAATGACGAAACCATTTGCTGTGGTCCTCTTTGATTTAAGCAGTGCGAATGTCAACGATGGAAGCGAGGACGGCGAGTTTAGGAATGCAATCAGGGTGCTTGCGGATAGAGTTGGGAATCTGGTCCAGCAACGTGGTGAGCTTTTGGAGCGTTGCACCATTGCCGAGACTAATCAAGCCCATCTAAAGAAGGATCTTGAGAATCAGGCTGAGCTTCTGAAAAGTCTTTATTCTAAACGCAAGTTTGACAAGCAGGTACAATTGGCATTATCTCTTATGAAAATTTACTGATTTGGGTATCCTCTTTTGTAATTGTTACTCAAATTCTGGACCTTTTGTTTTAACGGCATTACATATCTTTTCAGATGTTGTGAAGTTTGTAAGCGTTAACTGAGGAATTAGGATGGTCTAGGAACTGGTGCTCATAATGGAGTACTTTTATTACATCTGTAATGGATGTATTAATGAACAGCCGCAGATGATTTACTGATACTTTCTATTTATATGTGGCTGTAGTTGCACTAGTGTCTTGAGCAGAGCAAAAGATTTTATGTTGCTGAAATATCCTAAATTTTTAAAGCCGAATTATTCTGGAGAGGTCAAATAGACGTCTCTTTGACCTTCTGGGAACACATCCTTGTTCAAGAACTTAATCACATTAGCTTCTCTGCTTATCATTATGATCTTGATGCTCCAAGCCTTCGTGATTGACATCATAATATTAGAACCGCATACGAACAAATATCATGATTTAAGTATACATAGATTCGGTTACACGGACGACCTTTACGGTACTGAGCGATGTACTAACCAAACCTTATTGGCTTGGTTGGCAGGCAAGTAAAGAAAAGCTCTGCTTCACGCGGTTTGAGATTCATGGGCTTGCTGTCTTCCTACAAAATGCGAATGGTCATTTTGAAGCCATTAACCACAATTGCTCTCATTATTATCTTTCTGGAGAATCTATTGCTCTTTTCCAAGAGCAGGGTCTTCCCAGTGGGTCGCCATATGTTGTGGGTCAGATAGTTCACATTGATCGGAAGGTTGTTATTCCTGCTCCTCCCCCTCCACCACTCTCGGCTGGCAGCTCAGATGGAAGCCTACAGGGAAGTGAACTTGGAGCTGGAACAATGTTGGCACCTTCTCGAGCGAAGGCTTCGCATAACCCCTACGGCTTGCCTTTAGGTACAGATTATTATATTGTGACTGTTGCTATGGTTCCTGATTTGTAGACCTAGAAACTAACTTGGCTTGATTATGCAGCTGGCTAACGGTTCAGGGGATAGATTGGTAAAGCAGACAAGGGTAATCTTATAGTGAATTTCAGTCGCTGGGATTGAGTGAAGGGTAGTTGCTACGTCTTTGTTCTCAACGTCATCTCGCTTAAGTGTGAATAAGACATGAAGTAGAGGGGAAAGTTGAACTTCATGGGCGTATGCCTCTTTAAATCAGGAGGACATTGTTTTGTGTCATGAACTTGGCACTGCATTTGTAAATACTATGATATTTTCTTGCAGTTTTCTTTGGTTTTGTATGAATTTTACTTTTCATTTTTTACACAAAGTGATGATAAATGTCAAAATGTCCGGTGCTTTTGTGGTATGCTGGATTATCAGCACGGTCTATGTACTATATATTATTCTTATAAATCAAAGTTGAAAGTGGTTGCATAACGTGTTGATCATATTATATTAAAAGTAGCTGCAATATTTAAGGCACTAACAAACATTTTATTTTAGAAGATGAAATTTTGCTAAATAATGATATTATTGTATTTCTTTATTAGTGGGAAAGTACTAATTAATTTTGTTTAGGTGGATAATTTTTCCAATGTACATCTTTAAAACTAAGATTGTCTTGATTGCCATATTAAGATGGTTTTTTTGTTCTTTATAAAAAATATGCTTAATTCTATACAAATAGAGAGTAAAAAGATTTTTTTCTTAAAGATAATAGATTATCTTTGTTTGTAAAATTTTTTATTTGATAATAGAGGTTGCAAATTATTATACTCTAATTTGACTTCTAGGTTTGTTAGTATTATCTATTACCAAAGAAAGAAAACAAACTATGGATGCCACATTTAGTAGAAGTGAAATTAGATTTGCAATTATTGCAGATCTTCACAAGTTTAGTTTTTTAGTACTCTTTGAACAAATATTTTATATATCAATCTCAACTATGGAAGAACAATCTAAACTCATTTTTTGATGCCACATATGGAGAAAATGATTAAAAAAGGGTAGTAGAATCAAAACTCTAGTCTTTGTGACAAGGGTTGTATTTACCTGCTATCTATGCAATTAAATTCTAACAACTTGCTTGTGACGTGGATTAGAGCAATGAGGCTCTTATCAATCAATTTTGATATGGTTTAAAAGACAATGTCAGAGATAATGTTGAGAGCAAATTCATTAGAACAATTTATCACTCAAGCAATTGTGAGCAACAATCTATTCTTTGAAAGGAGCTAAGAACAAAGATTTGGTTGAAGATGTACAAATCAAATAATGACAATAACTCTTAAGTTCTTAAAATCTATTCATCAAGGCTGAAATCTATGTACATTGATACAATTAAATTCAAGCAATTAATCCTTAAAAAAATATATATAGATATTATTAAAAAAACTTATGTTATAATTATAAAAAAATATATCTTAAGATATAAGATTGTTGTATCAAATCAATAGAATTCAAGGTAAGGAGTACAAATTCAAACATAAAAAAGTTGGAAAACAAAGACGTCATTGCAGTAGAGACCTTGCAGTTAGACAACTCTAGAGTGATATAAGCCAAAATTGGCTAAAAGAGCAATTAGTTAATATAGATAGGTAAGAAGAATTTTTTTGCAACCTTAAGGTTATTACACACCTTTTGGTTGATAATTAGACTATATTACAATTAGTAAATAAGATAAAATATTTATTGCATTCTAAGTCTTAATAGTAAGTTAATATATGGGCATAGTCTTAGTTAGAAAGCTATCTGACTCCAAACATTAAATCAATTTTAATTCTTTTGAAATTTGATTAAAACTATGGAGTTTCACCTATCATTAATTCTTTATTATTATTTAAAGACATTGTATACTAGAGATTGATTGCAACATTGTTGTGTTATGTAAAAATTAGCTTGGAAATGCATTAAGTATTTGGTTGTGGAAATATTTGATCTTATCTTGAAGTTGGACTTACAAACCAAAATAATACAAAAGGTGTTTGAATAACTTAGGTAAGCTTCTAATTATCCTAAGTGCATCCTATTAACTATAAAAATATCTTAGATATATCTTATCACACTCTAATTAACTCCAAATAAACCTTAAATAATCCTTAATAATCCTAAAGAAATCCTAAAGAAATCTTAAATAAATCCTAATTAAATCCTAATTAAATCCTAATTAAATCCTAACCTAAATTTAAATAAATTCTAAAATTTTAAAATAAAATCCTAATCAAATTTTAATCAAACCTTATTCAAATCCTAATAAAATCCTAATCAAATCTTAGTAAAATCCTAACAAATTCTAATGAAATTCTAATGAAATTCTAAATAAATCCTAAGTAAATCTTAAAAAATCTTAAATAAATCTTAATCAAATCTTAATAAAATACTAACCAAATCCTAATTAAATATTAAATAAATCCTAATTAAATCTTAAATAAATCTTAATCAAATTTTAGTTAAATCCTAATTAAATCCTAACCAATCTTAATTAAATCTTGTAGTAGATTTAAAATCTTAATAATTATTAAATTAATCATTTTATTTCATTTAAAATTTTTATACTTTTTAATCTACTAATTTATAATATGCATAAAATTTTTGAAGAGAATTAAATTTATAGATTGGGAGAAAAAGCTCATAATCTGCTTGAGTGCCAACCATCTTTTTTCTTTAACCTTGACGTTGTCATGGTAGAGAGAATTTGCCTCAAGAAAGCGCTGGGCCTCTGGCTATTATTAATTACTCAATCAAGATTCAAAATAAAAAACCTCAAATTTATATTAAAATCTTTCTTATAAGGCTATTGCACCCAATACATAAGTCTTGTTTCATAAAACACTCAATATATAATAAGAAACTCTAAACCCTCATTCATCCATAGAAAGGGGAATTCTTTCCAAATTTTAATAATCTATAATTTTTAATTTAATTGTCCAAATCCACTCAAAATTAAAAAAAGTACTGATGTAATCTTAAAAACTATCACCTCAAATTTCAACTGTTGATTCGTTACCAATCTTTAGATATTGCAAAAACCCTAGCAGTAGCTTCAAACCCTTATTTACAAACACCTATGTACTAAATTCTTCATATCTCACAATCTAAAAGTCCAAATGCTATGAAACTTTGATGTATAGCTTTTTAGCATAATAATACACCTTTTTAGAGAATTTGAGACAAATATTCATCTAAAAACTTAAAATATGGTAAACCCCATCACTATCAAGAAAATGGCCTAATTATTGCCTTGGAATTCAATCTGCTATCTTTGATTCCTAATATCTCCTTTTTCAAAATCCCAAATGTAGCAATTCTTCCTCATTAGATGTAGAGCTCGAAATCACCTCTCTAGCTGCACCTTCCAATCTCCAAAAGCTTTTATACAACTCCTCAAATCCTCAAAAGAGTGACAGTAGGTACTATTTGTACACCTTAACTTTAAGTGTCTACTTCTTTCTCATAAAAATTCCAAATCTCTCAATTTCTATACCAAAATTGTAGCCCAAAAAACAAGGTTTCTAATTCTAGTCTTTGATTTTCAAATGGCCTCCTTGAAGTCACCAAAACCCTTGTTCTTGTTGTAGGCAGCTTCCTCAAAGCCTATTGGGCATGACCATTGACCAATAAGAATGAAGAACTTCACCCCTTGTCTTCATTCATCCTCACTTTGTCTTCATCCTTCCAAATAGGCCTCTTAATAGTTTAATTCTTCTTCTTTGGATCCCAATTGTCTCTCAAGGCTTTATACTAAATATTTAGGTTCTATATAATTTAAAAGCTATAACCAAATTAACTAAAAATCTAAAATAAAGTTTTTTATACTAACTCTCTTTAATTTACTTTATTAATTATTCTAAAATATATTTAAATCTATAAACATATTATGCATTTTGAGTGGATTTTACATACTATAAGTAATTATAGTACAACAACGTCAATCTTTCAATATCAATATTTTTTTTGTACTATTTACTTACTCTCAGAATTAACATAATTGTTCAAAATAAGTAAAATATCAACTATCAATTCAAAAAAAATCATTTCAATCTAATTAGCAAATTGCTCAAAATTATCAGGGATTCAAGATAGCGAGTTAGCAAAGAAATAAGGAAAAGATTCAAAACTAGAATAATTTCAAGAACAAAGAATTAGATGGACATGAATAAGAATTAGATCAAGAATAAGAGACTAGATTGATATAAAAAACAAGGCAATACTTTGGATTACTCCAAGACTTGTATTGGCAAAATTGAGGTGCTCCTTGGTCTTACCTCTTACTTATACTATGTCCTATTGGATCTTCTAAAAATATCTTAGAAAATTCTAGAAGTCTAAAGAAGATTTTGAAAGACTCTAAAAAATCTACAGGAGGTTTTGGAAAGTTGAAGAAGATTTTAGAGGATTCTTGAAGACTATAACATATTCTTAGAAGACTAAAGAAGGTTCTAGAAGGTTTTAGAAGGTTCTAAAAAGCTACTGAAGGTTTTAGAAGATTCTAAAAAGCTACGAAAGGTTTTAAAAGACTACAAAAAGATCTAGAAAGTAATAACTTAAAATATGTCCATGACATCACTTTCTCTTCTAGCGACAAGTTTCATGAGGAGCTGAAGCAATTTGATGGTCAAATCACATACATAAGAAATCTAGAATTCATTAGAGTAGAGAAGCAACATATTCTGTCTTATGTTTGTTGATTATCAATTCAATAAGATCCTTGAGATGGCGTCGATGACCTCCAGATATAACCTTTGTTAAACCAACATCCCATTTAAGAATTTGCTCTTTATTGCGACCTTCAAAACATCCTCCAAACATAATTTTTGGTATACCTGGAATCACCCTTCCAACTTCAACGAGTATTACCAAAGCTCGGGCATTTGAATCAAGATTTTTGTGATGAGGTCGTATCTCTAAAGATACCAAATATGGCTTTATTTGATATTAGAATATTTTTTCTTCGCCTTGTCCATATTTTTCAAATCCAACAGATTTTGAAAGATGCAATGGCAGAAGAGTCTTCTAACTCTTGTTCCTGCAATTCCCTTGAAATGTAAAAATTTGACATAATAATTAATAAATTTCTAGCAGGAACTATTCTATCTTAAAAAAAATACAAGTGTAGGTCTTAGCGTGGCTCTCCCCTTTTTATATTGATCTTCTATTGTTAGTAAAAAATATCATTTAGAAGCCAAGAAGTATTGCTATCCACAAAATCTTCAATGGCAATTGAATCTAGGTTTTTTAGGTTATCATTGATGGAATTTGTAAACTTTCTGAGATGCATTCTTGAGGTTATCTAAAGGTTCCTATGTTCTTTTGTTAACTCCATAGTCCTTCTAATGGATGAAATATTTCAATTGTCCATGTCTTATATGCGAATCCAATATTTCATCTACTTTATATTCAAGTTCTTGATTGACTTCAACTAGGATCAATGGTGGAAAAGTTCTTCCAACAATATTTGATTTATAATAGGTTTTTAAAAATGAGGCATGAAAGATTAGATGAATGAGCATGCCACTTGGTAGTTCAAGATAAAAACTTATTGGATTTACTTGGTGTAGAATTGTAAAATGTCCAAGTCTTTGATAGTCTAATTTCCGTGATAGTTAATTTATTTGTATGTTTCGTTGGAATAGCCAAACACAATTTCCTATGTTGAACTTTGGTTGATTCTTGCAATGAATATCTACATAGTCTTTATATTGATCTTGAGCCATTTGTAGTTGGAATTTTAGTTCTTTATAGATGGCTTTTAAATAGGTAGTTTGATTTTTTGTTGCAAGACTTTCCACATCTTCAATTTGGAATGGATCTGTGCTAAAGTGGTATCTATAGTTTGAAAAGAACGGAGTTTGCTTCGTTAAAGAATGTTTGGAGTTATTGTATGCAAATTCAACCAATGATAGAAGGTCTGTGTAATCATCTTATTGTGTTACGGACGTAAAACACAAACAAAAAATCCAAACAAAGAGTTCAAGAAAAATTGATAAGAGCTAGATTATATCAGATGAGTACAAGAACAACACTAGAAAAGTGAGCTAGAGCTCCAAGAGATGTGTTGTCAAGACTGAAGAACTCTTCAGCCTCGACTCCAATATATATTCCTACCTAGGAAGCTTCTTAAGCAGCTTCCACCAACTAGAGAGCTTTTCAAGCAACTTCCACCAATTAGGAAGCTTCTCAAGTAACTTCCACCAATTAGGAAGCTTCTCAAACAACTTCTACCAACTAAGGAGCTTCTCAAGCAACTTCTACTAACTAGGAAGCTTCTTAAGTAGCTTCTATCAACTAAGAAGCTTTTCTACCAACTTGGAAGATGCTAGAAGATCTTGGAGAGTTCTAGGATTCTTCTAAAATATTCTAGAAGGTTTTGACAAGTATGTCCTTGACATCACCTCATCCTCTAGCTTCGAGGTCTCCAAGAAGCCATTTGAGATGTATACTCACAAACGTAGGAAATCAAAAATTTGTCGCATAATCTCTACAATATACTCCAGCTGTCGTTCACAAGGCAGATGATGCCTTGTAGCCATCAATAATGACCAACACCTTCCACTTGAGACCATGCATGAACTTCTGTATCTTCATTGTCGAAACAACTTGAAAATATCGCTTTGCCACTACTTGCATGAGCTGGTTCAACTTCAAAGACAATTATAAGTGACTTGCTGCTTGATATTCTTCGACGTCTTTTTGGCTTTTCTAATTCTTCATCGAAGGTCGTGGCGAAGTGAGCTACCGGTTAAGATGGTTCAAAGCTTGATACATGTCGCGAGCAGTAATGTCATGGACATATACATAGTTATCTATATGATCAGATAGAACTAGATAAAAGAAGGTAAAAGCAGGTTAATTCCATAATATCTTTAGAAAAACTTCCTAGAAACTTCATAGATGCTGCTTTGGCTTTATAAGTGTCCATAGTAGACTTTTGGATTAGAAACTTGGTCAATAAGTTAGCCACATGTCGCACATGTTGGTAGCTTGAAGACCATGCTAAATTCGTGGCGAACATATAGGAAACTTGCCCTGCAAGTTCGACACGTGTCTTGCAACTTGGACACGTGTCTTGTAAATTGGACACGTGTTGGAGGTCCTATAGAACGTCGCCACTTAGCTCTTAGGTAGATAGTATAAATAGAAACAAGAGTGAAGCCTTCTTCACTCTTGTCAACTCCTTTCTTGTTTCTAGTTTGATTTCAAGAGTCTCTAGTGTCTTGTCTTTTGGCAATAGCCATTCCAGTTTCTTTTAATATATACACTACCTTGTTTCTATTTTGTTATATTTCTTTGAGAGTGTTTTTCACTTACTTATTTGCTTCCGTTGAGTTCTTGTCCTTGACAGATTGACAAGAATACACTTACAATATCATAGCTTTGTCTTTTCTTGAGTAAGAATGGATTACCCCTTTCTCTTGACAAGACATAAGCGTGTTAGAAGTTGCGGATTACCCACTTCTAAACTGATATTGTTCTTAGCATTTTTCTTTGTTATCAAGTCTTTTTTTTTTTTTTTGCCTTGAGCAATATCACATAGTTCTTTTCTTTTTAGTGTTATTATGGCAGAGCTTACCGAAATGAAGACTGCAATGGCACAAATGCAAGAACAATTAAGGGAGTTAATGCTTGCAATGCATCAACTCAATCTACCACCACAAGGAAGAACAAGAATAGCAGAAAGTGGAGATGTAGAGATGATTGGAGCTGCTTCAACACTTGCATCAAATCACATTCCTTCTCCAACTGTAGAACACCCTGTAAGCGCCAGAGAATCAAGAATTGCCTTACCCGAGAAATTTGATGGTACGAGATCAAAGTTTCGAGGGTTCATCAATCAAGTACAATTGGCAATTGAACTTCAACCACAAAGCTATCCAACTCCAGGATCACAAGTCAGGTTTATTGGAACTCTACTTTCTGGTTCTGCATTATCATGGTTTTCGTCTTTTCTTGAACAACAAAATCCCATACTGGACAATTTAGAAGCTTTTTTGGTGGAGTTTCGATCTATGTATGGTGAACACGATGCAGCTCGTGTTGCAACAAACAAGATCCGAATTTTACGACAAGGAAACCGCTCTGTAACAGTGTATGCTTCACAATTTCGACAACTTGCAATCGATATCAAGTGGGATGATGCTGCACTCATCAGTCAATTTCTTTATGGATTGCAATATGAAGTAAAGAAATTGATGCTCAATTTACCTGATCCTCAAACATTGAGTCAAGCAATCGATTTTGCTGTAAAGTGTGACAATCGACTTTTTGAGTTTCAATCCGAGAATCGTACAAGGGAAACTCAACGTTATTACTCAATGGCAACATCTTCACCAAATATACATTCGGAAGTAGAAGACATGCAAATTGACGCAGTACATTTCAAACCTCTTACTGAGCAAGAAAAGATTCGTCGTCGCCTAGGAGGATTATGCTTATATTGTGGAGAACCTAAGCACACTGCTCAACATTGCCCAAAGAAACGACGCAACTATAAAATGAGGGGTACGGTGGTCAAAGGAGATAACATGTCGGAAAACGAATTTGTCTAGCTACAATAGGGACCGTGCAGCTGGAATCTTGTACAATTCCTAAAGAAGATCCTATCTTCTCTTCAGAACCGTCTCCTTGTTTTATAATAGAACTATATTTAGGATCTAAAAACCACAAAGCCTCTACTTTATTAGTTTCAGGAGCCTCAGCATGTTTTTTAGATGAACAATTTGTTAGAAGTCGTAAAATATCTCTAGTACAAAAAATTAAACCTGTACATGTAGAAATCATAGATGGTCATCCATTGTCTTCTGGAGATGTCACTCGTGAGACCCACCTTATAAAAATAACAATAGACGGTCATAATAGTTACGTAACCTTTAACATAATTAAATCTCCGTCTAATCTAGTTATTTTAGGTCTATCATGGTTAGAAAAATATAATCCTAAGATAGATTGGAATTCTTGTAGACTTCATTTTTTTCAAAACGTTATTAACACTTCTGTCGACCAAATAAAAAGCTATAAGTCTAGTATAGTAAAATCCGTACTTATAGGTACAAAAGCTTTTATGCATGAAGCAAAAAGAGGATCAACTTTTGCTATTTATGCCACACCCGTCTCTGATAGTAAAAGCACTTTAAGTGGCTTTCCAAGCCAATACCAAGATTATCAAGATGTTTTTGAGAAGAAAAATGCCGATATCCTTCCGGAGCATCGTTCATATGATTGTTCAATTGATCTCAAGGAGGGATCTCAACCTCCATTTGGACCAATCTATAGTCTATCACAAAATGAGTTGGCGGAATTCAAAGAGTATATTGAAGAAAATCTGGCCAAGCTTACATGCATCGTTCAATTACGATGGGAAGTGATTCTATTTGTGAAGAAAAGATGGATCGATTCTGAATGTGTATTGGATTGTCGGGGGCTTGAGATGCGCTTCTCGAACAAGTATCCACTCATTTCAATCTCACGAACTGTGATCAAGCTGAATCGAAGCTAAAGTATTCTCTGAAAAATAGATACTACGATACAGTTTCAAATTCGTTAAAGAGATGAATGGAAAATTGCATTTCGAACAAGGTATGGACATTTCGAATATAATGTTATGCCTTTTGGACTCACAAATGCACCAGCCGCTTTTCAACATCTCATGAACGATATTTTTCGTGAATTCTTAGATGATTTTGTTGTCTGCTATCTAGACGACATTTTAATCTATTCTAAGAATGTAGAAGAGCATGAAACACATGTTCGTCGTGTGTTACAAAAATTTAGAGAAACAGGGTTGTACGCCAAGATGGAAAAGTGTGTATTTCACACTACTCAAGTTGACTTCTTAGGTTACATCATATCGAATAATGACCTCAT